>BGPR01003436.1:0-23466 GCA_013235015.1 Araneus ventricosus
GGAGGTTTATTAAATCTCACGTTTTGGCATATTTATTACTAAAAGAATATTTTAATCACTTTCACGCACCCACAGAAAATCATGACGACGTCTTCTTGGCACCAGAATTTGCCCTAAAACACTTACGTAATTTACTAAAAATAATTATTATTCCCTTCACTTTGATCACGTGTCTACATGTTAATCCCCTATCTGAGAGAACGCATTTATTTTCTGCTCTCTTTTGACTTGCAACTTTCATACAAGATGTATGTATATTCCGCTACTCTCCCATAATAAAAAAAAAAAAAAATAAATAAATAAATAAAAAGTTAACAACTCAGCCTGTTCCTTACTTAACGACTACAACAACGAAATCATTTTATACATTTATTTTTAAAATCAATTTTAAAAACTACACTCTTATTATTGAGCTGAAAAGCAGATTTCCTTATTTTTTTTAATTACTTTCTACTTTTTAATCTTATTTAAAATTTATAGTTACAGGTATTATTAAATATTATATTGACTTTTCTTAAATTATGGAACGAAATTTACCTACGTTAAGCAATCAATTGATAACCGAGTTCTGAAAATATTAAAATAGTTTATTGTCAGCAAGAACACACAAGTGTACAAAATTTCAAATTGCACTAGGAAGTGAATGAAAAATGAATTTTAGAATTCTATTTTCACAAAAAAAGAAAAAAGCCATGTTAAAAGAAATTGTAAAAATATGACAATATTTATGACAACCAAAGAATTAATACTTCAAAAAATTAATACTCTTATTTTTATTGTTTCCCAAACTTGCATATTATTTTGTGATCTTCTTGTGTGTTTTGTGC
This sequence comes from Araneus ventricosus, assembly GCA_013235015.1. Classification (NCBI taxonomy): domain Eukaryota; kingdom Metazoa; phylum Arthropoda; class Arachnida; order Araneae; family Araneidae; genus Araneus; species Araneus ventricosus. The sequence goes on from BGPR01003436.1 coordinate 828, forward strand.
TATTTCAACATCCAATTTGCTTTATTTTTGTTGTTCAACTTATGTTGATAATATATAGAGCTTTATAGTAATGCAATTTTGCCAACTCATTATTATTTGTATGTATTTAATCTAACACTATTACGTTGTGCAGAAAGTAACATGCACTTAACATGTTGTTCCATGACTAAGCAAACGAAGTTTTTTGACGCGTGAATGGAAGAACATGTTAAGTGCAAAAGATTAATTTTCTCTATAATTAAAAAAGCTATAACCATGTCAATAAACATAAAACACTTTTAATGGTTTCTCGTCACAAAAGTGCCAAAACAGCAAAAATCGAGTGAAAAAAAATGTAACCTCTAAACTTTAAAGCTCGTTTTCTGAAATTCGCTTAATTGTCACTTAACATGTTCATCCACTCAGCTCTTCAAATGCACCCTTCCATAGTGATGCAATATCTATTTTCAGAATTTATGACACTTTTATAGTTTTCAGCTGAATTCTACAAGAAATCTAACGGTAAGAAATTCAATTAAAGCCATGCAAGAACTAACAAATTCACAAAAAATCTTGACTTTTACAATTTTAATTCTGATGTTTACTATCTGCCTCTTAAGTTTGCTGAAAAGTAATTTAAACAGTAGCAGAAAACTTTATCTTATTATTAAAAATAAACATCATTAAGTGTAGTAAACTTAAGTGATGAACTCACCAATGCAAGCAATAAACGGAGTTACTCGAGCTTCATTCTGCACCTCATGGAGGCTCTTGTTTTCCTGCAAAATAAATCCACATAATAAAAATACTTTCATAAAAACTGGTAAAAATTTGGTTCAAAAAATGTAACTACACAGTAATAATTCATGCATATCAACTTCAGAGTAATATTCATTTGGCAATTCATAAATATATATGTATACATACATATTTACAGATATTTCTACTCCGAGAAGCAACACAGACTTGAGCATGCAATTAAGTAAAGGTTAAATATTTTATGTCCATGACATTACAGATAACATTAGTATGACAACTATGAAAACATGCAACATATGATTGAATAATTTATCATTCTCAGTACAAAACAAAGCTTTCATGGTACAATAATTACTACTCTCTCTGTATAAAACATGCAACATCTGATTATCAATAATCTCTGCAGAACAAAACACGCTAAGTAAACTTCAAAAACACACATTACTTTACAATAACTACAGTATAACATTAAAATATTGGGTACTTTTCTGTTAGGCGGGTGCAAGCGAAAAATCGCCATGTAAAATTCCGCCAAATTTCTTACAATCATTCTCTGTGTCATTTGCTTCGCTTGGCGACTTGGCTCGCGTTTGGTTCATAATTGGCGACATTTGCACCCGGCTAACGGAAAAGTACCAAATATTGGCTAAAACTGCCTAACGGCAGTAAATCACACGCAATGAATAAGGAATGAAGCAAGTATGCACCCTAAACTTCAGGTTAATGTCTACTTATTCAATAATTCTCATGTCTTAAATGAAAATCAACCATGTTTTGAAATATATCCTATAATCTGAAATATTTATTCCAAGCTAAAATTTGCATGTATCTTAAGATTAATTAAATAAATCATATAGCATGACAACTATGAAAACATGCAACATATATGATTGAATAATTATTAACAATTTCAAAACTATCTGTATATAATACTAACACAAGGAAATCTGACATTATGAATATTAGAATGGCATTGACAGTGCTCAACATAATTTTTAGTTTTGAGGAAATTTTAACTACACACTGTGCAAGTGAACATCATGGTCAAAATTGGTTTTTAACACTGAAACTATCTGCAGGGGCACAGCAGATGCATCTTGGTATCAGGTATTATCCGAGAACAAATGAAAGATAATTACTCTTCAACAGTGGCGAATCCAGGGCAGCTGCTATCGGGCTGAAGCCCCCCCCCCCCAGAGCTAAACCAAAAATCTTGATTTAATTTAAAATCACTACAACTGTTTGATCTTAATTTTCATTTTAAAAAAATAGTAACAAAATAGTGACAACATTGCTTTCTGACTTGACAGGCTCGAAAATTTTCCACTCTCTGTTCTAGTCATTCCACTCGCACTCACAGCGTTGGCGCGGTCGAAAACATTTTTTTGGCTAGTTATTTCATTGTATTTTTTATTAAATTATCAAAAATATTGTAGTGTTCTTTATTTTTATTGTCAGGAGAGGAAAGCCTGTAAAGATAAAGTGTTTTGGCTTATATAAGCCATGAGGTTTGACATTCGTCACTACAATAAAAATTTTTTATGACCTCAGCCCCCTCCAGACCCGAATCCTGGATTCGCCACTGCTCTTCAATGTGTATACATGTGCACAATGGACTCGGTACATAAACACACACACATACTTATATATGTACAAATATACAATAGGTATACATTATAGGAGTAAAGAAATTTTTTAAACTGAAGCTTCTTTTTCATTAATTCCCTGTATTGAGCTGAATAATACAAGAAAGCTAATATTTACAATTCATGAAAATAAATATGAATGCTAACCTGAAGGAAGAACACAGTAATTAGTCTAAAATGATTAAATCGTACATATTTGTACTTTGGCACAATACTTATTAGCTCACACTTTAACAATCAACAGATAAAATAAAGACATTAAAGGTAAAAACACAAATCGTTAGAAATAAAGTTAAAATAAGAATAAATATTCCGTTTGAGGTTTTGGGGCAAATTTTTGAAAATTTACATTGCAGTAGCTAATTCAAAAAGGAGACCACATCTTGATGAAATTTGATATTTTTCCAAGTCTATATCAATAGCACACAGAGTGTGTTGATTTCACATGGAACGACCCAAAAAAGCAACTAAAATTTTGAACAGAATTTCAATTTTTTTTTTCACTATAGAATGCTAATTAAATCGAAATTAGTGTAAAGAATATAACATGGTTTCAGAATATAATTTGTAAACTTTTGCTACGGAAAGTTTCAAATTTGTCTCACAAAATATTATTTTAACATATAAAACATTAGCGAGAAATTAACACATATAATAAGCAACTGTCTATTGCTGAACAAATTATTCCTCTCCCGTTATGATTATTTCAATTTTGGGGTGACATGAAATTCGAAAATATATATATATATATATATAGAACTCTTAAACAAAAAAAAAATTGTTCTTCAACTTAAAAACTGCAATAATTACCATCAATAACAGCATTTTAATATAAACAACAGAAATCTAACATCTAATGGCAAATCTTAAGAAATATATTTCATCGCAGCAATCACTAAGCTATAAGCAGTCCACTGCACATTACGTTTGAAATAACGAAGTACTAAAAATAAAACAAACTAAAGAAACAACAGAAAGCTAAAGAATAATGTAATTATCTCACCTTCTAATTAATAAAGACTTGATCCAGAACTTCCTCGGGAAAGTCAGGCGTTGATGACAAAATGTCGACAGAAAATGCGGTCGGCGTACATTTTTTCCCGCTCAATCTTCAGGTTTGTACGTCATCCCGATTGACCAATGAAAAGCGTCCGTGATAACGGAAGGGAAAATTACTGTATTTGACCGTAAAATGAGAAACATCGTAACAACAATATAGGGGTTATTCCCGTAAAAAGGGAAAAATGGCCGTTGACCGTAAAAATGATGGGCAGATGGCCGTGAAATTACGGAAATTTTTGAGAGTGTACTACCTTTACTAAAATTTCACAAATCTTATTTTTTATCTTATTTTATCTATTTCCTTCATTTGGTAAAATTTATCAGTTTCTTCTTATGTTTTATACAATTAATTATTAACTTTTCCGCAGGTTACAACAATTCCCTCCATAGAGAACAATGGGAACGAATTAAATTAATACAAATCAAGAAATATCCAACCGATTGTTATGAAATTTCATGGGATAAAACTGAAGTCCATTTCCTTTAAACTGTGCAGATTTCAAGTCTGATGTTTTTAGTTTCGTCGCTATGATTTTGTCTCGCTAGAAAACGAAACTGGAGCACTGTGTGATGGTATGATCAATCGATTACCATAATCCAATTCACCGCTTTCCTGTTCGGTAAAGATAATAAAATAATACTTCTGACCACATTTGCGTATTTTCAGCGTACATATTTGTGTGATGCGTTCTTTGCATGAAAACAAATCTTTTAATATTTTTAGGTTTTAAACTTGAGCTTGTATTGTCTGTTGATCATTTAGTATTATAATTTTTTTTGTCGCATGTTGCATTCTCTTGATTTGTTTCATAATTTCTTTGATTACACAATGCTTTAAGGTTCAATTCATTCGTAAAAAGTTTTTCCGATATTTCTTTTTATTTCCAAAGCATACTGTTTCACTTACTTTTCGTGTGTTTAACCTTTTCAAAGGCGGTGGGAAGTATACTTCCCACCTAGTTCATCAATTTTTAAACGTACAAGTTACGCTATTTTAAAGTTCTCAACTGTTGTATAGAATTTGTTCAAAATTATTTAAATCCTAAAAATTTTCCTTTCAGCTTTGTTTTGATAAATTTGGGATTTTAAAAGATATTCGCGTTTTTATAATTAATAAAAAAAACTGATGATAAGCCATTAATAATAATATTGTAATATTTTATTTGTTTCAAAAAAGTGCTAAAGCAACAAAGTTTATTAAGGGAATTTCTTTTAATTTTTTTTTGCGACTTGGTTTTTCCTGGCGGAGAGATTTTTTCTCTTTACGAATCAACGCCTCGAAAGTTTATTAACCCCAGCGAAAAGAATTTGAGGGAACCAGACCCCCTGTTATCCCCTGGGATCCCTGTGTTGGGCGAATTGCAAAATTCCGTTTCTCCTGCCACCTTCGAGCTGACCTTTTGAGCTGGGAATCATCCGTTTGGGGTCGGTGACTGGAATTTTGTTGTCGTCTGTCTCAGACAGAGACGTTTTGAGCTCCGAGAAGAGAAGAAGTAAGCTGAGAGAAAGAGGAGGGTTGTGCCAGCCCCCTCCGGGGCCAACTTTGATCTGGGCGGCGAATACTCTGTCATGCCGAGCATAAGCTGAAAATATCCAGAGAGACGAATCCATGCATCTCATAACGAGATTCTGTAAGAGAATCAATTGATTGGATGTTGATGGCTGAACCAGAGAGCTCTGATGCCAGCCATGATGAAATACACCTAAGCCTTCCTCATTTCGATACATATTTTCAATTGACCATAGCAACTTACCATGCCATGGCCATTTCTACACCTATAACGCTGAAACTTGTCACACAGTGGTTTTTCTGATAAAAAGACGCAGGGAATCTGGCGACCAGCGCTTCGCTAAGACTGACCAGATCGGTTCGCTACTTATACTCGAGATCCCGGGAATGCCTACAGCTTCGAGATATCTAACTATTCCAGTAAGTTGCTAAATTTAATTTTTTTCCTTGCTAGTACTATAATAGTGAAAATGAACAAATTTATAATAAAAAAATGAAACTCTGAAGCATAATGTTGGTGTAGTCAATATTTTATCAGATACAGTATTATTAGTATTCAAACCATTAGATTAGTAAGGCTTTTGAAGACATGAGTGTATTGTTGTTTATGAATTTAATAATAAATTATAAAAAAATGAACAAGTAAATAGACCAAGTAAGTTGTAACTATTACAGATCGCTTTAATGTCATGAGATTATTGGATGGGATAGCTAGGATTACTATAAATGTTAAAGCAAAGTAGGTACCCAATGTTAAAATTTAAATTAATATATATTTATCAATTATTTAATCAATTCTTGGTACCGAAATTTATATAGCACACAATGATAAGCAATTCAAGCTATACTGATATAAATCACCTACCTTTTCAGACCTGAAAAACCTAGCTACTAAATTAAATCATTTTTCATACAGTGGTAGTACATTACACGTTGAGATATCAAATTAGAAAAATTAAAACAGAATCAATTTTGATATTAAAAATATTGTTTATTTAATAATTGTTAAAATTAAGTTTTACTGCCCTGATATTACAAATATTTTTAGATAAAGATACACACAAAATTGACAAAAAGAACAATTCACACAAAATTACAAATTGAAATAGCTGCAGCCTTTTAAAAAAAGAAACAAAAGACAATAGCGCTACCATCAAAAACTAAATTTTTTTTTTATAAAAAGACATTTTTAGCTCCATTAATTTTTTAGAGCTAGAATAGAAACCGGTGAAGACGTATTTCTTTGTCAAACTATTTGATGAAAAGCAACGTGAAATCAAATTATTTGAAGCATATGTAGAAGGCCTAATGTTGCCCAATAAATCTGTTGATTTGGACGCACTGATAGTTAGCCAGTTTATTGGCTATTATGCTTCTCATACTTAAATTTGCACTATAACACTTTTGTCGATGATCCATGTAGAAAAGAAGCACTGAAGAAAAACGTTGGAGGCTTACACGCCTGTATTTTTTTTTAGATCACATATATTGGCTGACGTCCCATACCGCACAAGAACTCAGTTGCGATTTTTTTTGCCAGAATTTTTTTATGGCTGATCTTTCAAAGAACACGACTTGTAGGAAAATTCTTTTTTTTAAACAAAAAAGACGCTGCAGATTAGCACCACACCTTTCCATTCTTCCGAAGACAAAAAAAAAGTAACAGCAAGGGCACCCAGAAAGCCAAACGGACCTGGGCCCCCAGCCGCCACACATCCAACCACTAGCTCACACCATCATAAAAGAAGCTAAAAATACATAACGGAAAACGCTTCCAAAGGCAGACGCCAAAACCTAATAACGCCAAATTCATCCGCGAACCAAGATGGCGAAGAAATAATCCCGTTGAAAAATTTGAATTTAAAAATTAATAAAGTTGAAACCTTAATGGAAACAACAACAAAAGTTAAGAAAATTAATATTTAAATCGAATACAAAGTAAATAATTAAGAAAATTTTAGATATTTAATGAAACGGCTAAAATTATAGTTAGAATTTCAAAAATTGTCAAAGTTGCCACAAGAAATGAAAGAAACTTTGGTGGCGAAGAAATAAATAATTAAAAATACTGACAAAGCCGAAAAAAGATGTAGATGCAAAAATTTGCAATCTAACAGAGGTATTTTGTATGTGTTGGATAATAATAAATATTAATACCTATCAAATTCAAATTTCATATAAATTATAAATTCTATTCATTATATGTGAAACCTAATATATTGGAGAGATACCTGTTAAATGATAATTATTACAGTTTGATGCTATGTATAATTTAAAATGAATATACTTGTGTAATATAAGTAATGAATAATGAAGCAAGATATTCCATATATTATTAGTTAATATTAAGCCATATAGGACTCTGGAATGTTCCTGATGGAGAACTACAATGCTCAATCACCATAAGGACTAAAATTTTTATATGTAGGTCTGACATGACATGCAAGATAATTTGTTATTATTACAGACTAATTAAAGATCAAATGGCTTGAAATAATTTTCTATACCTTTTTTATAACATTTGAAAACACAAGTTTGATAGACTAGAACGCCATTCTAAATGGGGATCTTGGGTAATTGAAATTAAATGTGCCATGTATTTAATAAAAGTTTAGAGTGATGAAGAATAATGTGTTTAAAACCTACTTATAAATTATTACCTTATAATGAGATAATTGAGTTATGAAATTAACATTTATGTATTGGTATATATATTAAATTACATTTTAATGTCTGTTTGCCAATTGTTACATCATATGTATGTTCTAAGATATTTAATATGAAAAAGGATTAATGATAGCTATAAAATCTATAAATGAGTGTTATGTTATGTTGTTAAGATAATTGTGTGTGAATTTATGAATCACTATGATTTTTGTAGTTGATTGTGTTTTAGTTGGGAAAACAATGTTTATACATACAGATATGTTCGTTAATTAGTAAAAAGACAATTGATAAAATTGTAGGAGACAAAATATAAGAATAAGTTTAGTAAAGATTATATTAATTATTAAACTGTTAGTGGCCACTATTTAAAATTTCTTTTATATAAGTTTAATTTCAATGAAACAAACTTAATGTTGAACATGCAGTAAAAATCAATCTGATTTTGAATGTGATTGAGGTGTCTTTTATAAACACTGGGTCGACCCTAAGCTAAATTAATACATGAACATTGAATCATTTGCTTTTTATTATGTTTTATTTCATTTAGTTTTAGTGTTTGTATTTTGATAATTATGTGATGTATTAACCTTGATTATAAGGCAAGATGAGTTATGAGAATTTTGTTTGTAAGATGATAGAGTTAATATTGATTTTTAAAAAATATATTAGTTAAAAGCAATTTCGTCTCTGATTTTCCTTCACTACCTTAATGACAATGATGGAGGTAGCTATTTGGAATGAACCTGGGTTAAAGATGAAAAAATATAACATCTCTTTATATATTTAAAAAACACAACGCAAGAAACTTAGATCTTTATGAATTGTTTTGGTATTAAATGGGGTGATTATTTTAAGGATAAATTAAGAACTAAAATTAAATTTAAGTTGCACTTTATGCCTGTTGCTAAGATATTACATTGAGTGAAAATTCTTTTAATTATTGATTTATGAAGTGTTAGATGTTTAATTGATTTAATGGTTTGAGACCTTAGGATTGTTTATATGTGTAGAGATCCATCTTGAATAATTATTAGCAGCTAATTAAAGTGTCTGTTAAGCAACAGGTGTAATGACCATTTAAGATATCTAAATTTTAAAAAGGTATAATTGGCTGATAATTTAAAAGTTTATAATATTGTATTAATTTAAAAGTTTATAATATTGTATTAATTTAAAAGTTTATAATGTTGTATTAATTTAAAAGTTTATAATATTGTATTAATTTAAAAGTTTATAATTTTGTAATAATAATTAAAAAGTTCATCTCATTATAATATTAATATATAAAATAAGAAGGTAAATAAATAATCTTTTCAACACCACAGAACACATTTTTCGATTAAAGGAAATCCTAGACGTTCCAATTTCTTATCTCAAACCGTAACAAAGTGTCTTGACTTTTTAATTATTAATTAATAAAGTTAATTAAGAAAAAATGTCATCCAATAAGCTAAATGATTTTCTTTTCTTAAATTAACCTCAACCCCAAAGTTATCTTATTATACTATTACTAGAAAAAAAATGGCCCTTGAAAGGGTTAAGGAAAATTCGTTTGAGTCGTTTAGGCACACTTATTTAAAAGAAAAAGACATTGTAATAACGCAACACAATAAAAATTGTTGTTCGAGCAAAATATTATAATTTAACGAATGTTTAGTTCGACAGATCTGGACGACCTTTTATTTTCTTTTTTATCTGTATCTATGTATAGTTGAATCCATTTTGGTTGTTTATCAATTTTACCTTCTATAAGATGACACATGAATAAATTCCATTGTATTTTGAATTCCAACGCTAATTTAGTCAAAGGAAGAAAGACGAGCATTGTAGCATAAGGATTTGAAAAATACATTAAATCATATAGTTTTGAAAATTGGTACACACGTTCTTGATGAGCTCCTGAAGTACGTACTAAAAGTCCCTGGTCCTGGAGGGAATCGCGCCACCATCTAGGATTTCATCTCCCCTTTTTTAGTTTTCTTAAATATCTCGAAAACTATTCAGTTTTCAAATTCTTATTGATTTAGCAAATTGAAGAGCGTTAAAGTCCTTAAAATACATGCTTCTATTTTTCTCTAGCTTTAATAGTTTCCGAGATAATGGGTCTCAAAGTGCACCGCCATCTTGGATTTCATGCCACTTTTTTAGTTTTTTCAATATCTCAAAAACTATTCAATTTTCAAATTACATGTAAGCAGCAAATTAAAGAGCGTAAGATTCCCTACCAATATGTACCTTTACTTTTCTTCCATCTTTAATAATTTTCGAGATAATGGGTCTCAATGCCATCTGGATTCCGAAATATTGGATTTTATCCCTCTTTATTTAATTTTTCTTGAACATCTCGAAAACTCTCTAATTTTCAAATGTGATAAAACAAATTAAAGACCGTAAAATTCTATACAGACGCATGCTTTCATTTTTGTTTAAGCTTTTAAGGTTTCCAAAATAATGTGTATCAACATTTGCTACATCTTGGATTTCATCCCACTTTATTTCATTTTTCTTCACTATCTCAGAAACTACTAAGCTAGAAGAAAAACAAAAGCATGTATTTGTTTGGAATTTCACGACCATTAATTGTTTTATTACATGTAATTTAAAATTGAATAGTTTTGATATATTTAAGAAAAATTAAAAATGAGGGGATGAAATCCAAGATGCTGATAAAGTTTGAGACCCATTATCTCAGAAACTATTAAAGCCTAAAAAAAGCATATATTTGTAGGGATTTTCACGCTCTCTCATCTCTTAAATCTAATAGAATTTGAAATTAAATAGTTTTCAGGATATTCAAGGAAAAACTAAAAAAAGTTTGATGAAATCCAAGATGGCGGCGTGAGCTCCCCATCCCTAAGGACAAAGGACTTTTATGTTCATTAGAAGCCCCTCACGAACATGTGTGCCGATTTTCGAAACTATATGAGTTATTGATTTTTTTTCACTCCATTTGGGCCTTCGTTGACTGAACTATAAGTAAATACGTACAAAGTTACAGTATGGTAATCAGTAAGTCGTTCTATTATGGTATGTAATGGTAATTTGATGGGAAGAAAAAGGACGCACAGTACCGCGTAATTAATGCCAATTTACAAAATGAGCAAAGTTACGTTTTTTTACTTGATTTTGCTGTCGCGAGAATGGCACTCGTTCAATTTTTAACTGGAGGGAGGAAAAAGGACTCGCATTTTAGAGGAATTTAATGCAAAGTTGCATGGCGTACACAGTTATGGTTGTCGAATGATTTTGACCATATATGAATGTCATTTGTTCTATTATGGAATGTAATGGTAATTTTGAGGTAGGAAAAAGTACGCTCAGTACAATGTAATGTAATGCCAATTTACAAAATGAGCATAGTTAAGTTTTTTAAAAATGATTTCGACGTCACGTGAATGGCTCTCATTTAATTTTAGAATAAAGTCCTAAATTTCCGTTAGGAAAAGGACGAGAATATAGTGCAATGAAAGCTATGTTGCATACCGTACACGGTTGCGGTTGTCGAATATTGGCGATGTTTATGTAGTTCAGCACGAAAAGCCGGGAGATAAAATGATTTGGTGGGTAATCCAGAAAAGCGCGCGTAGCACAATGTAGCTAACAGAGGTCAAAAGGGAATTTAGAAAATTTTTAAATATCCAGATTAGTAGGAGCTGGATCTGTCTTTTGTCTTTTGACTCGGGGGAAGTTAACACAGACCGCATCCATCGCAGTTCTAGGACGTTTCCTAGAACTGGGGAGAGCAGGGTCGTCAGCTGGTCTTTGCAACAGCTCGTTACGAATCTGGGGAATTTTATTGAAAAATCTAGTGGATGTTTTTTTTTAATAAACTCCGAAATTGGTCAATTTTAAGGTCGTCATGAATGACTTTATGTCGGACATAGGGCATTAACAACGTGCATAAGCTGTTTTTTTTTTTTTTTTTTGAAAAACTTGCAATTTCTTGATGTTCACTTGAGTGGTGGAGCCCCAAACTTGGGAGCCATACATAAGTACTGATCGAATAATGACTTTGTAGAGCAGAAACTTGTGTCTGAAAGGAAGTGTGCTCCAACGAGCAGCTATAGTTGTCTTATACTGTTTAATGTTTATATAGTTAATTACTACTTAGCCACAGTTTCTCTTTTGTTTTGTTTACCTATGTTGAATTTTAAAATACATTATTGAAAAAGAAATAGTCCATGCCCATTTTAATTAAAAATGAGCTATCTCAAACATTTTGGTTCGTCGAGGCCATGGATTTTCAAATTTAATTACTGTTGCTATTTAAACTTTATAAATATTTGAAAGTTAAAAAAATGGCAAATACTGTTGATGCTGCAGAAAAAATCAATCGTTCAAAAGGGCGCGATAAAATCAAGTGTGACAAAGCTTGAAAAATTTCTGGAAAACGCAGAAAAGTCTTCTGTGACTGAACAGAAAGTAAAGATTTAAAAAATAGGACAGTTACAGAAGAAATTGGATGTACTTCTTAACGAATTCTTCCTGATAAAGGATTTAAGTTGACTGCAAGATACTGCAAATGATTTGAGCAGGTGGACAGCCGGCTTGAAGAATCAGAGGAAAAATCACTTCTATTCTTGATTCCCGAAAATCCTCATACAATCCTAAAAACCAAACTGTTGAAAGTATTAAAAGTGAAGTACGTTTACTAGAAATTCCGCTTCCAACTTTCTCTGGAGCATTTAGTGAATGGAAATCCTTTAAAACCCAATTCACTACACTGGTGTCAAATAATGGTAATTTAGATGACAACCAAAAATTGTTTTATTTAAGGCCGGCTCTCAAGGGAGAAGCCAAACATATAGAATCATCTTAAGATACCTTTAATTTTCTATTTGATGCATTGAAGGAAAGATTTGAGAATGAAAGACTATTAATTGATTTTCATGTTCTGTCTATATTAAATTATGATAAAATACAGCAAGAATCAGCTAGAGAACTTCGTTCTTTAATCGATTGTATTAAAAACAACATTCGAGGTCTCAAAATTCTAAGATATGAACAAAATAAATTATCTGAAATTTTGTTGGTTCATTATTTTTCAAAAACTTGACAAAGAGTCAAGAAGACAGTTGGAATTCTCCCTGAAAAGTTCCGAAGTTCCACAATTTGATTCTCTTATATCCTTACTAGAAAGGCGAAGTTCAATTCTGGAAAGTGTTTTCCGAATTCCAGCGGCAGTAAAAACAACTTTTCCAGTCAAAAGTGTCGCAAGAAACAATAGTTTAAATAATATAATCAAACAAAAATCTCTTATGATTAAATCAAATAATAAAGGCAATTTTAAAGCATGTATAAGCATGCTGCAATAACTTTCATCCTTTGTATAAATGCTTAAGCTTCAAAAATATGAGCGTGGAAAAGAGAAAAGAACTTGTGTCAGCAAATCGAGTTTGTGAACTTTTGCTTACAGAGAAAAAAGAATCAGAGGTCTCACTCTCATAGACACTTATGGCAACTTTTTTAATATTACACTTCACATAGACAGTACGCCATCTGTGGCCGACTAGGGAACTAACCAAAATACGTCAGCGTTACGTCACTGCGACGCGACTGGAAACAAAGCCAATTCCTTTCGTCATGACAACAATGCAAACAATAAATAGGTATTTATTGGATTTTTAAATTTCAGAATAGCTTATTTTTTGTATACATTGTTAATTTGACAATAGTTAATTGTTTTAATAATAATGCAATTTATTATTGTTTTTATAATTATTCTAATCATGAAACAACGTTTTTTTCTCATTAAATAAGCCATTTCTTTAATACAGAAATTAAAAGTAAATATTAAACATCATTCAAAACATTTAAAAAAAATGTTGAATGGGGAACTTCAGCATTTTTTTTATTTTTTAAATCGATTTAAAATGCTTCGAAACGAACAATAACATTAAAAAAAATTTCTAGACAGTTTTGTTTTTTCTAAATTTGCAATCAAAGTTCGCCTCTCAGAATTCGCGGGAAAAACGATCCATTTTGGCGTGAAACGGGTCTGACGTCACCGGTGCCTGACAGGGGAGACACAAGCTTCCTTCGCGTTCGCTCTCTATAGAGATTCTCTTTTATTATATAATTTCCGACTATCGCATCAGATAAAAAAATGTCGGCAAGATACAAGTATTGTATTGTTCCTAAATGTAGTAATACAACTGTAACGGCACCCGATAAATTATTTATCAATGTGCCAAAAAATTATGTTATTCGCAAAAAGTGGTGTAAAGCGATGAAAAGAGATCCGAAGCTAAATCCGGAATTATCAGCAAGCAGCGTTCGTCATGTCTGTGGAGATCATTTTGATGTAAGTTATTATACCTTATCTATATTATACCTATTAAAATTGTATATCATGAAGCACAGTAAATTCAGAATTCGATATCTTTTTTGTTTTTAAAAGAAGTATATTGTGAGGTTAGCAGCAAAAAAATTGAGATATTTTAAAGCAAATAGTTAAAGTTAATTAGTTTTTTCCCATTTGATTACAAGTAATTTATTTTTTTACCCTTTGAGGGACCATTGCCCCTCAAAGGCTAAAAATATAGAAGATCTCACCTTCTTTAAGAATCTTTTTTTTTAAAAAAAACTTGCTCATGTTATTTTATAGCATAAATTTTTTCAATGGATATTTGAATGCTTCTTATATTTTTTTAAAAATTACAGTACTATTGAAAATTAACAAGAATATCTTAAAAATTAGTTTAAATTCACGACTTTTTTGATAATGAAATTCGTTTTCATCTGTAGTTCAACAAAATAATTGCCAGAATTCATTTTTGATGCAAAATAAATTCTTTATATTCAATGAATGTATTAAAATCAAAATTAGTCTTCAAAAAGTTAGTTTGCTCATCAATTATTATAGTTGAGAAACGCATAAGTACCTGTATGAGCTCGTATTGAAAGATTACGTGGTAGCCACGTGTAGTTTTAAGGTTCTATTGTTGATTAAGGTTTATAAATAAATTTAATATTGTTTCTATTTTGGCACTGATTTTAAAAAGAAAATTATTTTACACTTTTCAAACCACAATTTTGTTTAATTTTTTAAAAGTTTTTTTTTTTAATTTTTTCACATGAAAAGTTAAGCGCGGACACATACATGAAAACGCAGCTGGCCTTTAGCGGTTTCCTGCTTCTTTTTTATTTATGTTGATTCATCCACACGGGGATAGTGAGGATCATCGGTTCTGTTTTTCATACTTTTTGATTTTTTAAGCAGTCTGTCTGTCTACAAATTAGTATACACACCATGGGATACTGTTTGGTTTCTGAGTTATGCAGGTTTTTTTTTACCTAAGTTCAGTATTTTATTTTATTTTTTGTTTTATGTTGTTTCATTGAGGAATATATTTCTAAATTTTGGGTACACATTAAAACACACTCTTAACACATTAAAAAATTAGAGCTCTGCAAGCATTATTAGTTTTTGTTTATTGCGTTTACAAACTTTAAATGCATTTTTCTCAGACTTTTAATTTTGTTGATTATTATATATATACTATAAGAATTAGTATGGATTTTCGCCAGAGATTCTAGTTATTTTTTTTAATTACCAAAGTAAATATTTTTAAAATGTTCAAGTTTTTTTCCAGGCTTAGTTACAAAAATAATTATTAAACTTCAAAAAATAATCAGATCTTCAATCTCATAGTTACTTTTGTTTTCAATAATCCAAGAAACTTAAAATGACTAAAAAAACATTAAAAATTAAGTATTTTATAAAATCTTAAAGATTCAAAAATGTCAATTTTTTGTAAGTTTAAAATAATACTTCTTGCTAATATGACGTTTTAAAATTCAGATTCTATTTAATAATGTAATCTGAAAAAAAAGTCATTGATTACATTTTATCAATGCTGCCTCCATTTTTTTTTTTTTTTTTGAAAAAGGATACTGTTTAGCCTTAAGTTCGTAATAGATGAGAATCTTAAAATCGGAGGGGAAAAAAGAAATTATAAAACAAAAAAAGGAGAAATCTTACCGTTGTGCTTTCACTCCTCGTATCTCAGCCATCATAAAATCGGAATTTTTCTTGAAATACATTGCCATCATTGTGGAATCAATGTGAAATTGAACGTAGATTAGTAGAAAAGCTAAAAACTTCAATTAAAATGTTAGCTGGTACAAACGCCTTGATTCAAAGCAGGGTACAAAAAGTAGCGAAAGATAAGTATGCGAAGGAACGCACACTTGACGTCAAAATCTACTCGGCCAATGAGAGTGCGTTTCGGATTGCATCATGATTCCTGCTATTTCAGTGCATCTTTCGCTCTCAATAAATTAATAAAAAATAAAATAAATAAATTTCGCTTTAAATAAATAAATTTTTCTGTAAAATTTCACTTGCATATTTGAAATTAGAATGATTTTTTCTACAAATACGGACGGCTTTCACGTGTTTTTTTTAAAAAAAATGCTGAAGTTCCCCATTGCCTATTTGAAGGGTAGCAATCATTTATAACCAGTGGATAAATATATATAATTTAAGAAGATTAAAATATTTTTCATATTATTAATTTCATTTATTCTTTTTCAAGAAAAGTTCTTTCAGATCATAAAATTATTTTTAAACCAACAGGAAATTATTTTTTATTAATTTACCTAAAATTATACTATCTCTTTTGGAACATGTTAAAACTTCAACGAAAAATTGCTTTTTAAGAAATTCACATTCATTTTTCCAAGATACAAAAATTGATACAATGTAATTTGCATAAAGAAAATTCACTTGTGATTTTCTTAAACTCTGTAGGAAACTAAATTTGTTGTTTTAATTAATATTATACTTTCCCTTTCAAAATATTTTAAAAATTCAACAATAAATTAATTTTTAATAAATACACATTCAATCTTGTTCAAGATTTAAAAAGTAATAGAATGTTATTTTCATAAAGAAAATTCATTTGATTTTTTTAAAATTCTGCAGGCTATTAAATTTTTTGAATAGGTTAATATTATACCATTTCTTTTAGAATATATTTAAAATTCAACAAATTATTTTTTCATCAATACACATTAATTTTTATTTCAGGTATAAAATTGATGGAATGCAATTTTCATACAGAATATTAATTTCTGAAGTTAATTTTTTCAACACAGAAAACAAATTAAATATCTTCGTTCATTTTTGTAACAAGATGTTATAATACAAATAAATGCAAAAAAATCCAAAAATAATGTCACATTTTTATTGAACAAGCATAATAAAGTACACAACATTGTTAATACATAACATTTCTAACAAACAACTGCCTAGAAACCAGATTTATTTGATGTATATAGTATAAAAATATTCAATTTAAGGGAGTGTAATTTTTAAAAAAAACCAATAGTTGGAGGGGGATAAAATGGAGTGCCCCTTCTTGCCAAGAGTGGGTCCTACCAGGACTTAAAACTCCCGTCAAACTTCGCTCATTCTGCCCAGCATAGGAAAATGTTTAATTATGATAATATAATTTCTGATTAAATATTATAAGCAGAATTTTTCTCTTTTTGAAAAATATTTATCAGCTTAAAGATAAAGAAATTATCAAAAAATATCATAAAAGAACTTATTTAGAATTGTTCCCATTTTTGTTCAGAACTTTGATACCGAGTTTAATCCTTATTGTGACAAAAGAAGATATTTTTTTAACTTTTCCTTCCTCTTTGTCATCTAGGTGATTAAGACATTTAACATTTAAATTACTAACTTTTATAAATATAATAAAATACTAACTATACAAATACATTTTATTATAATGAGATTTACTAATGCCACGTTTCTTAGAAAATAATAATAAAAGCTGTATGATTATCTTAAGTTTAAGATTTGTTAGAGCACTGCATATTATTACACTGTATTATACTTTGTTATATTTCAATAAAATTTTTGTTCATTGAGTGAAACGAGTCGTTATGCATTTCTTGAAAGGTGCCCCATGCCATGCGTCTCCCCTACTATTCCTTTTATATTCTCAGTTATCCTGTAGAATCTGCAGCTGCAAAAATCTCAAACTTCCTGAAAGGACAAATAAGATTCGACTAAAATCCATTTTCTATAACATAAATTTCTTTATATATAAAACACTACTCAATTATCAAGCATGAGTAAAATATTCACTTAACAGGGTTTCTAACCAAGACTAATAATTAGAATTCTAAGTAATTAATAATGACCTTAACTTTCTTTTGTCAAGTTGTGTTAATTAAAACAGATAAAAAATATTTTGATATTCTATAATATTTGATATTCTATATATATAAAATATTAGCTAATATGCTTATCAGAAAAGCTTTCTATATTTTATTTATACAAAAGAGTAGGAAATTTTCATCTGGAAAATCTCTACATCATTAATAAAAAATACTAAGAATGAGAAATATCTTCTTAAAATGGAATTTAAATTTACAGAAAAAGATGTTATATAAAGTTACTGATTTATTTATAATATATTGTTACAGTCATGGAAAGTCGCTTCCCAGCAATGCAGGTCTTATGGTTGGGAAGAGGGTTTTACAAGGTGAAGCATGGAGTGACCTCAGCGACTCTCGTGGCACGCATGACCTTGGCGACCATTTTGGCGACAAATATATTATTCTCGAAAATGCAACCCTTTTCTCGATATTTCTATTAGGGGCCGAGATCTAGGATTTTCATGAAAATTCTATGTGACGTCACGGCCTAACGGGGAGAGTATATAAGACCGCGTTTGGACCACAACAGCGTCTTTTTTCGAATGACTGGTTACTTCTCTTTGAAGCGCGAACGTCTTCGGAGTTCTATCCGCTGTGTGAGCTAATCAGCTGGTGAGCTGAGCTGCTATTGTCGTTACTAGTTATTTGCTGACTGTTTGTGCTGTTAGATATCAAAGTGCTGAACTGTCATTACCTGTGAATTGTTGTCTATTTACATTGGTAATCTGTGCAAGGACTATTGTTTCCTGTACCTGTGTTACGTGTTTTCCTGCATATTTGTAAATAAACCTTCATTCTCCATTATCCTGCGTGTTGGACTGTTTATACCATACACCACAGAAAGACCTTTTTGCAACAATATACATACTTATAGCAGCAAATAAATTGATGTAACATTGTAATACGAGTAATAATATATATATATATATACAGTCGACGCTCGTTATAACGACCCTCTGCGTCCCACAGCAAAAGGTCTTTAAAACGAGTGGTCGTTATAGTGAATATAATTGAAACCGTACACCTGAACGCTCAGCAGTTCCGTATAAGTAGGCGATTTTCAAAGAGATTCCAACTAAATACTCAACTTATTTTTTATCATTGATATTAAAAATAAAATTTGATCAATTAAAAATATATTTCTAAAACATATTTTAAAGTAGAAAATAAAGGGTGTTATATACTTACAAAACATTTATTTTCAAAAGAAAAAATCAGAAATGGTTGTTTGTCTTTTCTGCGTATGTGCTTTTTGCAAAACATAATTTTCCATTTCAGTTAAAGATGATAAATAATGTTCTGCCTTTCAAAAAAAAAACATTTTAAAGTCTCAATAGCACTTAAGCATTTTTTTATTCTAGGCTATTCTAATTTCCGCGCTGTGGCGAGTGGTAATTCTTCCCCCCCCCCCATCAAAGTTCAACAGTAACACTGAAGACTCTACATCTACGAAGCTTGGCAATACAATAATCAAGGTCATTTACGTTTAGAAACATGTTCTTTTTGGAAAAATACCGGGAAGAGTGTTCGCTGAATTCGGACGTTGTATTGGGATTAGACGACACTGTACGGTCGTTATACCGGAAGTAAAATAACATAGTGCATAGGAAAACACAGTTGGCGATATATATATATATATATTACTACACTATTTTATTACTACAATATTATATATATATATATAATATTGTAGTAATAAAATAGTGTAACATTAACTAGACTACAGAGATTCTTAATCAGCTCTTACATCTAATAGAGTTTCACAACAGACAGTTTTTAAATTAGAAAGCTTTGTGTAGAATATAATTAAGTATACTTAATACACAACCCAAAATTACTTTAACTTTCAGCACAATGAATAACAATTTTTATGCTGTAAAATTCCATAACACACAACAACTCAAAATAATCCAAAGATGCTAGAAAACTTTATCTTAATATCTACAATATAGTTATGAATGTAGTATTACGTACATAATTTGTAATATACAGCGGCATTTCTATTAACATAGAAGCTCAAATATAATTTCAACTTTACTGATAAAAGAATTATAGCTCGTGGAAATTATAAAAGTCGACAATAAATATTTTCACATTAATAGTCAAAGAAGGATTGATAGCTTTTAAGGTTGTTTTTATTCCCAGGTCATATTATTAAGAAGCAAATAAATCTATAAAAATAAAGGAATGCATACATTTTTCCTATATTGCATACTGCGTCAACAGTATTATGCCATTAGGATGAGGAGTTTTAGACAACGGATATTGCACAAAAAAAAATAAACTTCATTATTATATTTATAAAAGTGAAACTAAATGCTACAAATTTTTTACTAACTTAAATCGACTTTGATATAAGTTAGAAAACAAGTACAGTCGGACCTCTATTTAACGAAGTCGCTAAATCCCGAAAAAAAGCTCGTTATATGGAAAATTCGTTAAATAGAGATTCACCTTTTAAAATACTTTGAACTATACAAAACAGATTTTAAATTCATAAACACTAAATATTATTAAAAAAGTAATTAATCACACCTTTATTTTGTAAATTAATATCTGCTTTATATATTTTACCCGTCAAAAGAAATCTTCAAGGAAAAAAAGAACAAAACATTGTCCGGGAATACACTGTATTTTCAATTTAAAAAAATAATTTATATTAAAATTTATGAATTTTAGCATTTCATCATACGAAGTCTTGTTGATTTCTGCATCATGATCATTTCCATCTTCATTATCTTCGTCTTCATCGCAAATCGTTGCTATATTTTTATTTTTCACATTGTCCACTTGAAAACTTCCTCATCCACACATTCATAGACACATGCCTTTAAACGTTTTGAGCAAGAATTCGATGAATCATAATTTTGTATCTTATCACGATTTTTTTATTATGCTTGATAAGCTGTTTGGAGGAATACTAAATTTTAAAGCAATATCCTTTTTTTTCAAGCCTTTATCCACCTCATGAAGAATTAAATTTTTTGCTTTCATGCTCAAGCACTTTCGCTTTGACATTTTCCAGCTTCAAGGTCATTGATCATCATAAAATGTGTTAAAAGACAGAATGAGTTTGAAATGTTTAGAGATTTGTTGAGAATGGGGAGAAAAACAAATTGGATCACAAGAAAAAGTTCGTTAAATAGAGAATGCACATCGTTATTTGGAGGTTATTTTAAGAAGAAATTCGCAAAATGTTCTTGGTTCCAAGAAAAAGTTCGCAAAATAGAGAAATTCGCAAAATAGAGGTTCGTTAAGTAGAGGTCCAACTGTACTAAACTTACTTGTTCTTAAGATTATCGACATCGAACACAACACAACAAACATGGCGGCGAACTTGGTGTTCCGTTTGAAAAGCTGGGTATCGAAGTGGCTAGTTCTCTTGGTTGGCGAGTGGGGGCGCTGATCAAATTGCGGAATGAGACCTCTGATTCTTTTTATCTGTAGAGAAAATAACTTCGTTCCCTATCGCTCGATGTGCAGAGATTACTTCCAGTGCGCAAGTGAAAAAAAATGAATATGCAATTCGAAATTCCTTTTTTTAACCGATTGAAACGAAATTTGGGCACAGATCCATAATTAATGTTAGCAACCGTCATATCAATTGTTATTTAAGCCAAAGAGTTTAGGAAATATAATTTTTACGATACGACTTATGCGATTTTACAGTCCGACAAACAGTCAACCCTTTTACCGATTTGACCCAAACTTTTATACGGACCTACGTTCCTGAAAATAAAACTGTGTAGCAAATTGAAACTATCTAGCTATTCAAGTTTTTGAGTTATAGTGTTCACATAAACGCGGACAGACAGACAGACTTCCCGTTGACGGATTTTGTCAAAATTTTCATAGAAACCTAAAAATTATGTTTTAGGATCACATACCAAATTTCATTCCCGTAGTTCTAATAGTTTTCGAGTTATCGTGTTCAGACAAACAGACAGATATAATTCCAAAATTGTGTTTTTCGGACTCAGTGAGGCCTAAACCGTGGAGATTCGTCAAAATCTCGAGTTCGAATTTTTTGACGATTACAATACTTTCTCTTTGTAGACTTCGTATACGAGAAAGTAAAAACTGTTTTTAGTAAAATATATTAATGTGTATTTTTCAGCTCGATCTAATTGAAAAATATTTTATTTCCCTTGATAACTTTTGTTATTTTTATTGAATTTTTCATATTTTCTCGCATTACCTTCAAAGTAATATTTTTAAAACGTGACAACAAAAATCTCCTCTCAGTTTGAGTTCTAACTAAAAATTTTGGTCTCTATTGAACTTCGAAATGTCTGTAATTCATGGATTTTTTTCTGTTACAGAGTACAACCAGATATTGTTAAATCGTTTTCATTCTTTCGTAAAGTATTTAATAGCATGTCTTTCTGCTATTTTTATAAATTAAGATAAAGTTGTTTATATTCTTGAACATCGACTAAAAAGTAGGTTCTATGAAATTTTAAAGATTTCCAACTTTGAATTAACTATCATTATGATTAGATTTCAGAAGTAAGAAATAATACGATAATATTTTATACTTCACCCATTTCTAAACGATGTTGTTTTTTCCTAATACTTAATTTTTAATTTACACAAATTGTTTTTAACTCTTTCAGCATCACATTTTACATTCGGATGCCATCTGATTAATTTTTTTGGGATTCACAAAAAAATATTGTTGCGATGAAAACTAACTTAGAGAACAAATTCGGTACAGGCATTGCTCCATTGCTTTTATGAGCATGATTCAATTGGATTTGGCATCATTTCGGTTTGTAAGTTCTAATGCCTACGTCTAGGTCAAGTTAACTTTACAGAATTGATAGAGGCGAGATTT
>BGPR01003436.1:26589-44672 GCA_013235015.1 Araneus ventricosus
GCTGTCGATACATTTAAATTAAACCAAGGAATTATGATTTTATTGTTTGTTATTACAACTGTTTTCTTAATTTATCTCTCTTTAAAAATAACAAAATCAGACAACATTGCTGTGACTGGCTCGAAAATTTTCTACCTTTGTAGTCATTCCACTTGTGCCTTGGCTTTGGCAATTCGAAGACGTTTTTTTTGGCTAGTTATTTCAATTACAATTTTTGACCAGATATCAGTGTTAGGTTGTTTTGTGGGTTCTTATTGTCAGATTGGGTGAGTCCCTTGTAAGGGATTAAGGTTTTGGGACACTTTGGATTTGCCTTCATCTGACATTCGGGTGCATTATCAGCCCCAGACACAGATCTAGTTCATACTGATAAAGCAGGGTTGTCTTTTCATATTAACCTTACCCCAGCACGTTAAAGTTTGTATGAAGTAATTGATTTAATGTTGACGTGTTTAAAATTCTAGGTTCAAATAATGTGATTCCGTTAGTAAGAATGATGTCTCTGGTCTGTACGTGGGTCGAAAGAGGTTAATTCTCTCGAGAGGTTTTGCTTTACATATATACTTCAAACTGGTGTAATTCAATTTAAGTGTCTTTGTCTTTATTTTTTTAAAGTTTGGGTCGATGTTCTACTATTTATTTAGAAATTCATTCTCGCTGTTGATAAATTTGCGCTACTCATTTGTTTGTTTATTGATACTTTTTTATTGGATTATTATTTTTAATTTGTGGGTACCAAATCATAATTATAATAACTTCAATTATTAAAATGACATTTTAGACAATATTCGTTAAAAATGTTGCTTAGCATTACGTAACCCCCCCCCCCCCCCCCCCCCAGAGCCAAGCCAGAATTCTTGATTTTATTTAACATTATTACAACCTGTTTTTTCTTAATTTATCTCTTTTAAAAAATAATAAAATCGTTTCAACATTACTTTCTGGCTTGACTGGCTCGAAAATTTTCCTACCTTTGTAGTCATTCCACTTGTACTTGTAGCTTTGGCATGGTCGAAGACATTTTTTGGCTAGTTATTTCATTGTAATTTTTATTAAATTATCGAAAGTATTGTATTGTTTTTTATGATTCTTATTGTCAGGTGAGTAAAGTCTGTAAAGTTAAAGAGTTTTGGTTTACTTTAGCCTTCAGATTTTACCTTCATCACGACAATACAAAATTTTTATGACCTCACGCCCCCCCCCCCCAGACACGAATCCTAGATTCGCTACTGATAAAGCGGATTATCTTTTCATGCTCTTAACCTTTTCCACCCCCTTTTGCATGATTAAAATTTAACTATGAAAAGTAATTTAATTTAATGTTGACATGAAATGTTTAAAAAATGCAAAGTTTAAATAATGTAATTCCGTGTGTTATCTAATAGGAAATGATGTCTAATCTCTGAGATATATATGCCCATTAAGGTCGAAAGGGTTAATTCTCTCGAAGATTTTACTGCTGAACAATTCAATTTAAAAAAAAGAATCGATAATACGTCTTTATTTTTTTAAAGTTTGGAATACATTAGATGTGAATTCTACTATTTATTTAGAAATTCGTTCTCACAACTGTTGAAACAAATTTGCTATAAACTGTTTGTTTATTGAAATTACTTACTTTTTTATTCAGATTATTATTTTTAAATTTATTAAGAATTTTTTAAATCATAATTATAATAACTTCAATTATTAAAATGACTTACATTTTAGTTGTTAAGTATTCGTTATTAAAAAAATGTTACTTATTAAAAATACATCCTTACTGCTAATTTTTGTTTAAAAATTGTAATTTTCTTTTGCTGTACTCATTTATAGATACAGATTTTATCAGTTCAAATAAATCGAATTTTGCTATAACCCTCTCATCTTCGAATTAAACAAGTTCTACTGCAGATAAATGTTTTGCCTCTATGATGATTTTTTGTTGATAGCATGTCAAATCTCCTACAAAGTTTATAAAAAACTAGTTCTCTGAGATGGTCGTAATAAATAAAAAGGAAATTCGACAGCTACCAATATGCTGCTTCTGAAAAACCTGCAACTAACTTGTCAACAATAATGAGATTAAAAATTTTTACTTCAGTAACTCTTTTTAATGCATGCAGTGGCGAATCCGGGGGGGGGGGGCTATCGGGCTGCAGCCCTCCAGATCTAAACCAAAATTCTTGATTTTATTTTAAATCACTACAACTGTTTGTTCTTAATTTTCATTTTTTAAAAAAAATAATAAAATCGTGACAACATTGCTTTCTGGCTTGACAGGCTCGAAAATTTTCCTACTTTTATAGTCATTCCACTTTTACTTGTAGCTTTGACGCGGTCGAAAACATTTTTTGGCTAGATATTTCATTGCATTTTTTTTATTAAATTATCGAAAGTATTGTAGTGTTCTTTATGATTCTTATTGTCAGGTAAGGAAAGTCTGTAAAGTGTTTTGGTTTACGTAAGCCATGAGGTTTGACATTCTTCACTACGATGCAAAATTTTTATGACCTCAGCCCTCCCCCCCCCCTCCCAGACCCGAATCCTGAATTCGCCACTGGATGCATGTCAAGATTTATGTTAGGAAAAAAAAAACTCATTTGTCCTTAAATTGCATGGAAGGAGATGGTAAAATGAGAAATAATAAATATTGTTTTGGGGATACGTTGGCGTGTTGATTCAACTACATGTCCACTGAGCACTTGATGTTAATGGATTATCGGTCATTTTAGTATCGCGTTATAATGTCTGTGATTGACTTAATTTTAGCTTATCAGTTTAAAAATGACATAATTTGATGCACGAGCGGAGATCGGGCAAAACTATTAACCCATTAATACCCAAATTAATTTAAAGCATCGACTTCAATAATTTTTTATTAAATTATGTTTAACCCTCTAAATGTTTTAAACGTATTTTTCCCTTTCTCATATTGAGTTCAAAAACAGATATTCATATTCGTATGTATAATTTCTTAAACTGACATGGATAAATTATTCTTGAGATTTCGGAGACTTTATTAAATGCAATAAAGATTCAATTATACACATTGAAAGCAAATTTTTAAGACTTTAAAGTTAGTACATCAAAATAGCTAACCGCTCAGAGGGTTAAAATACCAAGACTAAAGTAAACTGTGAAGTAAAATAAAAATCGGAGAAAAAAAACTTCTTCGGGGTTTTCTTTTCTTATATTTTTAGGAAAAATTTAAAAAAACTCGGGAAAAAATCATTTTTTAAAAACTTTTCTTTTACATAAATATTAAAGATTTTTGAAATACAGCAAAATATCAAAAAATAAAAATCACTATCTAATTCCTTGCGTTACCTCAAAAAACGATCAAAGGAAAAATAAAAAAATTCAAAATGACGCATCTTTGACTTCAAAATCAGGATATCTGCCGGTACACACCTGCTGAAAACTGTTTAGGAATTTGGTAATACCTGCTGACTTCATGGAAAAAGAAAAAATAAACAATGGAATGCATTCAGTTCAGCCACGAAAGTGAAATGTTACTGTCTTATAAAAAGGATGCTGGGCGTTACGGGGTTAATAAGGACTATTAAAATGAAAAATATTATTAAAGCCAGTTTCAACTTCACATGCATGGGTATTCTATTTCACATATTTTCTAGAAATAAATGTAAATGCAACGGGTTGGCTACCAAAAGATCTAAATACAGTGAAAGCTCTTAAATACGTCAGTGGTTTGTATGCTATTTTGTCTTGGTCCTGATTTCATTCCAGTGTTAAAAAATATCTTTATAACATTGCAGGTATTCACTAGTACATAATCTAAAACCGTAACAGAAAAAACTTTTGAGGAAATTAGTTCAATTCAATGTAATTTAACTAATAATAATGGAATTTAAATGGAATCTAAAATCAAAAGTTACGACAATCGAATAAAGCATAATTTTTTTCCAAACAGTTTTATAATTCCCTTTAATTCTTCCCTAAAAAGAATGAAAAACAAGACGGGTTGACTGCCAAAAGATCTAAATAAGTGAAACCTCTTAAATACGTCAGTGGTTTGTACGCTATTTTGCCTTGGTCCTGATTTCATTACAATGTCAAACGATATCTTTATAACATTCCCTGCATTCACTAGTACATAATGTAAAACCGTAACAAAAAACTTTTGAGGAAATTAATTCAATCCAATGTAATTTAATTGGAATCTAAAATCAAAAGTTAGAAAAGAAACCAGCATAATTTTTTTCCAAACAATTTTATAATTTCCTTAAATACATTCCTAAAAAAATAGAAGACAAGAATTATTTCTGCAATGAAAGTAGACATTAAAATGTCTGCCTATTGTGATAAAATTATCACAAATATTGCAACATATCCAATAAGAAACGTAGCATTTTGATTTCATGTGTTCTACGATAAAAATTAAAGAAAGAAGAAACTCAATATGTATTATTACTCAAAACAAATTATTGCAATAAAAATGCTGGAATCATCACTAAATGCTGCTCCACTGTTTAAAATTTGGAATTTGAAAAGTTGCAAAAATATTTTTAAATATATGAATATTTTCTAAAATTACAAGCACAAATATATACTAAATAATCATGAAATCCCATTAAAAAGAAGACCTACACCATTATATTGCACGGTTAAAGTTAGCAGTTTGTTCAGTTTCTAACCAAGATTCAACAGCACGTCGGTTTGTAACGGTCCCTTGAATGACAAGGTTTTACTGTACTTGGACTAAGGTCATCTAATCTGATCAGTGTCGATGG
Source organism: Araneus ventricosus (assembly GCA_013235015.1). NCBI lineage: Eukaryota > Metazoa > Arthropoda > Arachnida > Araneae > Araneidae > Araneus > Araneus ventricosus. The sequence continues at coordinate 31,323 of BGPR01003436.1, forward strand.
AATTAACCCTCTCATACCGTACGAGGGGGTCTCGGGAAGTCTAAAAATTTCCCCTTAACAACGATGAAGGCCGGTGTGATGCGGCTGGCTTCTTTTGAGGGGTGGTCCTGGGCTCGCTTAGGAAATAAGCGCGGTAGAGGGTTCAATTATCCTTGCCAACCACAGCCAATTTCCGTGCGCCTTAAGAGAAGTTTATAGCAGGGTGTGGAGTGGTGGGGAAAATGACCACCCAGGTTGGGAGAGTCCAGTTCATGTCGTTTTCTCCCAAAAAGCCTCGGTTTTGAAGGATCTAGAAGAAAAAAGTCACTTCAGGGTTAAAGAGTTAAGCTGCAAATAAAAATAATTTTAAAAAATTCTTGCTTAGATCTCCTTATCACTTCCTGTTTCCTCCTCCTCTTTTTTAACAATTCACATTTTTTATCGTTTTGCAATTTTGTAAGATCCCTCATAGACCCCCTTCTATTTGTAAGAACTCCTTGCAGTAGGAGGACGATGAGCACAAGGATGGTAAGTTCAGATGTTCTACTCATGAGTCAGTAAAGCAAGAATCAATTTAGCACAGAACCCAGAACACACAAAGAACCCAGGTAGCACATAATATTGTCTTATATAATAAAATTTGAAAAAGTAATGTTGTACAATATTTTTCCCAATATTGAAACAGCGTGAAACGTAAGACTTTTTCAGTACTGTACTATGTTTTTTTCATAATATTGGATAATGTCATATAATACTGTATAATATTATAATATACTGAATAATATTACGTAATATAACCTAGCAATACAGTGAATATTTTATGAATTCATTTTAGAAGCATGAACAATATTAATCACTTAACTGCGAAGTGCTGAGCTTCTGGGTAACACTTTGTTATTCTTTGAACACATCTACTTGCAGCGAGCTTTGAACCAGAGACCTTCAAGCATACCAAACCAGCATCTTACCACTGGACCAGCTAGACTTGCATCAGAGAGCGTAAATGATGGTAATAAAATGTAGTTACAGAGTTCGGATCCCTTCGAAATTTCATGCACATTAACAATTAATACGAATAAACTTTGTAATTAAATTATCTTTTATCGTTACAATTTCGAGTTCATAATGAAATTAGAAGTAAAAGAGGAAACAATTTTAGCTCTTGTATCTAAGTTTGCTAATTTAATAAATTAAGGCAATAAGGTTTAAAAGTTATTATATTAATATGTATGAAAGGTTTTAAAATAAATTTGAAATTTATTTTTTCCTCTTTCAATGTATTACGAGACGCCTTTAACATTTATAATTACAGTATATACTGTAAATGAAATACAAGATTCGCAACAATAAATCACGTGCATATTTTTACTATGAAAATAACACTCGATTTTTTTTCATAGAACAATAGATAATCCATATGTGAGAGCTTTTTTATGGTTAACTTCCTTAGCTGAATCCGACCCCCTTTTATATACAGTAAAACAAAATGACTGTGTAAACTTTATTTAATATCAAATAAGCATTTTGTAAAATATTTTTTCGGACATATTATTCAATGTTAATTAATATAGTGTTGACGGAAAGAATAACTTCATCTTAAAATATTGAATAATGCAGATAAATATAAAACTCATAATATCTATTTCGATGTATTATAATATTCAGCATCTTAAAAAATAATTATTCCAGTGGAGTTTTTTTAAATAAAACCTCCAATCGAGTGATAACCTCAGTTAAAATGAAGATTTTTATAAAAAAACATTTTTTTTTTATATCTGTGAAAATTTAGTATCTCGGAAGTACTGATACATACAATACTTTGTTACGGTATTCGGTGTTCCTCGGTGTTCATAATATTGCATAACATTGTGCAAATATTATATAATATTTCTGTGCTACTGGGGTAATGCGCAACACTAAAGTGGCAGTAGCCTTGCTATACGATGTGAGTTTCGTCCTCTATTTGTTACAAGAATTGTTCAGACACAGGAGCCATTAAGTAAAAAACCAGAATTTGAAAATAATTTGTAGGCTCCTTTTATTTGCTTTATCTTATAATACACGAATTTCACGCAGATATAAAATATAATATATTAAGCTAATTGTTATTATTTTATTTTAAGATAAAATATTTCCAGTTATAGTTTGACACAAAAAAAGTATACTGTTATCAAAACTAAAACTTCTGAGCCAAAAGTCCATAGTATAAGCCAGGGATGGGGAATCTGCGGCCTTAAGGCCGCATGTGATCTTTTTGAGTTTCTTATACGTCCTTACCAGCTACTTACAATTTGCATTGAAGAAATACACTTGTGTTTCATATAATAATAATTACAGAACAAAAACCCTTTGGCCCAACTGCCAAAGTTAAATGAGGCCGCCTTTCAGTGCAAAAAAGTTCCCCTCCCCTGGTATAAGTTAATATTCTCATCCATTAGAAAAGTAGAAATATACAAAACACAAGTTAATACATAATTTGTATTTTATATACTAAAATTCTATTTTCTACAAAATATATATAATTTTATCAAAACGCAGTTATTGGACATTTTTACTAAAAACTACGAGAAAAAGAAAAAACAAATTTTTTCTTTAATTTTTTAATTCCAACTAAAGCGATTTTTATTCTTCAGCAAATAAAATATAATCACAAAAGCTATACATTTTTAAAAAGTCCTCTTAGTTTCTTTATTTTAATAAATTAATTACATCATTGATTTTAATCATCTAAACTATCTCCAAAAACAAATAAATAATAACACTAAAAAATGCAAAAACTAAAGTTAAGCTTCTACTTGAAAGGTTAATAAAAAACGAGCACTTTGTTTGACTTACAAAGCTTTTCCAGAAAAGTGATAGATATTGGAAAGTCATATGCACTGTAAACAAATTTGCTCACTTCACATTTAATAACATATAATTTTTAAAAAATCAAACGTACATATTTAACAGGGGGGAAACATTATTCACTTACGCTTCCGGTGGTGGGTACATGCTATTCTTGGTAAATCTTTCTGTACATTATATCTGCAGCTAATTTAACATGTGTATTCATAAAATTTTTCCATTTCTGAGAGCAAAAAAATTCTTTATCCTGTCTCAGTATATAATCCTGCATAGCACTTTTCATCTCCTCATCATGGTGTAAATCAGCCAGAACTAAAACGTCACAATATTTGGTTGGGCACAAATTATCTTTCAAGAAAGCAGAACAACTACTTTCAGAGCCAGGAGATTTGATGATATTTATCACGGCCAGAGTACAAACTGGATGCCTTTTCAGACTTAAGGTCTCCTGGAGAATCCATGTATAAGTTGAGGTAGCATTCCAGTTGCACCGTGTCGTCACCCAAGTCCGTTACATCCGACGTATCACTATTCTTCTCATGTTATTTACTAAACGTGCCTGAACCTGGGGACCTGGCATGGGAGTCCTTATGAACAGGAGGTTTGCTTGAGGTACGAATCCTCTGTATCTGCTGAATATCCCTTTTCATTGTACCTTGAACTTTAAGTTGTTCACTAGCACTGCTGTGTTTTAGATATTTCTCTTTTCGACATGTTCCTCATTTTTTGATTTCAAGGCTTACGTTCCTTGAATTTTGGGGAGATGGTACCAGAGCCAGAGATTCATAAAATTTAGTCAATTGACATATTCAAAGATCAAAGGGACAAGGCAATCCGATTGTAGGTATTGGCTTTGTTTCCATCAGCTTTTAGTACGACATAGACAGTTTCTGCTTTATTCAAATCATCGGCAGAAATATTCATTGGAGATCCACAATTTCTTTTTTTTCCATCAAGTCTACAGTAGCAGCCAAAGAAAGTATATTTTATGCTTTCATGCGATGGGTGAGAGTATTTACGATAATTTTTTCTAAACCTTATTTCTTTGTTTTAGAGACGAGATCAAGATCAATCATTAATCTTTAGTTATTTCTCACGTCATGGCTGGAAATACTAGAATTTGTCGATTCTCACACACGAAGATCGATTCTCTTTAAGAAATCATTCCAGACTGTCCTGCGTCTTTTTTGGCTTAACAGGTTTCTCTTTAACCTTCCATGGCCAGACCATTAAAGTATCTTCCAGGAAGGGAACGCTTCTCCTCCAGTAGCAAGAAACTTTTTTCTCACGCGCTTCATTATTTATGATCCCAGTAATTTCCTTTTCCATAAATTATATTTCCAGATTTAATTCTATCTGTCAAGATGGAATAGTACTATCCAGAGGAATGCAGGTTAGTAACTAACTTCAAAGGTGATTCCACTTAGAGTATATTTCTCTATAGAGATAAAATAGCAGAATTATTCATTTTATTGTTTCCCAGCAGGATATAGCACAGCAGGCATTTCGTGCCTTTCCAGTACCTCTGCAATGGAGGACTTTGGAATTTCCTTTTACTCTTTTCCTTTTTGCTTTCTCCTTGTATGCAGAGTATACAAGGAGAGATACTGTAATCAAAATTCAGACTCGAGTTTTGCGGCGATTGCAGTGCTATAACTGTGTAACCGTATGCGAAATAAAGGAAAATATGAAAGGAAATCAAGAATCCCTCTATTACGAAGAACACGTGAAAACACCGTTCTTCGTTAATGGTTATATCAATAGAGGAAAACATATTTCGTTAACTGTCTCATGAAAATATACTACGATGGACACCAATCAATTCCCAGTGGTCTCAACTCTCATTCTAGATAAGACAAACTCCACCGACAGATAAGTGATCGAAATATAATTTATGGAAAGGAGAATACTGAGGATTCCATGTCTGGCTTGTCGAGAAAAAGTTTTCGTGCAAACAAACGTTCTTCCTGAAACTCTTTTAACGGTTCAATGTACTGATAAGGTAAAGGAAGAGGAAACCTGGTAAAACAGAAGACATTTGTATGCCCGACATTTTCAAAGAGGAAGTCGGAGATCTTTCGTGATCATTTGGAAGTTGCATTCTTGGCATGACGTGACAAATTCAGGGTAGCAGTGTTTTGATCTTGTCTTAAAACAAGAACAGGTTTGAAAAGGTGGTCAAATATCAATTCATTCCATGGCTGTAAGTATATTTCTTTTAAGGCACGCGGCCAATTTCTGATGAAAAGAGGAATTGTGGATTTCGCAGTATTTCGCCGATATTTAGTGAAATGATATACTACGCGGCTTTCATAAAGAGATGATGGAAAACGAAACCGTACTGCCAGTCAAATGTTTTATCTTTTATTTTGAATATTTTCATCGACAAAACAACTTTTTTTATGAATACGGCTCTGTGCCTATTTTACAGGTATGAACGAAAATTTTAATCCCAAAAAATGAATATGGCTCCGGAAAGAAGAATATCCCCAAACTTGCAGCACGATACTAATGAACAACTTAGAGATGCGTAACCTGATGAAGGATATTCGGCGATACCGAAGATTCGTACCCTGTAACCTTCCCGGTTCATAAAGGTTCTAAGGAATGCCAGATACACAATTCGGGAGCATGTTTAATGACGGCATGAAGAGAGGAAGATAACGGTGCGTCGATGTAACAGTTGAACATTTTGATGCACCGAATATACTGAACTTATGCGCAGATTCTCTGGGAGACCTGCTGATTTGAAAGCGCGTCCAAATTGTGCCCGAATAAATATCCAAATTCTGCCTCATGAAAATAGTTATTCTGCTTTCTTGAAGATAATTTGCTTATTAAATATTGTGACGTTTAGTGCAGCTTTGATTTACGCCATGATGAAGAGGATAGTGCTGTAGGGACCTTTGAGACGGAGAATTTTTGCTTTCTCGAAATGATTTATGGTGCGCATGTTAGTGGCTGGGATATATAATATTGCCGGAATTTTACCAGGCCTGTACCCGCCGCCGGAAACTCGAGGCAGTAATGTTTTCTTCTATGTACGTTTGATTTTAAAGATATATGTTATTAGTAATGAGTGAGCAAAATTTGATGCATGTATTTTCAATATCCTTTTTTCTGGAAGAAACTTTGTAGAATCAACAAATAACTCATTTTATTAACCTTTCGAATGAGAGAAAGCAGCACCAGTTGCATTTACAGTGTTATTATTTATTTGTTTTTGAGTAATTTAGATGATCAAATCAATGATATATTAATTTATTAGAATGAGAACTGGAAGGACTTTTAAAATGTATACAACTTTGTGATTATATTTTATTTGCTGAGAGAATAAGAAATCGCTTTATTGGAATTAAAGGAATTGAGAAGGAATTTGTTTTCTTTTCTCGTAGTTTTCAGTAAAGTATCAATGTTTACGTTTTTGATAAAGTGCTATATTTTTGTGAAATGCTTTTATTATGAAATACAGGTATGTTAACTGTGTTTTATTTCTACTTTTCTGGTGAATGTATTGAAAACGCCAGGGGAGGGAACTTTTGCGCTGGCCTCGACAACTTTGGCGGTTGAGCCAATTTTGTTCTGTGATTGACAGTATATGAAACGCAGAGTGTATTCTTCAATGCAGTATGGTAACTGGTCGGAGACGTAAAGGCTCGAAGATGCGTACGACGCGAGGCCGCGATTCCCATCCTGGCTTCACTAATGGACTTTGTCTCAGTACAGTTTTGATAACAATTATACTTTTGTGATGAGCAAACTGGAGATATTTTATCTTATAACAGTGGCTTATTATTATGTTTTGTCTGCGTGGGAATAGGTAATATTATAAAGATGAAACCGAAAATAGAAAGGAACCTGCAAGTATTTTCGGAATTCTGGTTTTTACTGTGGCAATGTCTGAACAATTCTTATGACGATGGAGGACGAACTCGTCGTATGTGAAGACTGCCTTTTAGTGTTGGTAACGCAGAGAGATATTATATGTGCTGCGCGATGTTAACGGCTTATTATGAACGCCGAGTGGGCTGAAAGCCAGTATCGGTACTTCGAATATAAACCCCTGCAGATATAAAAAAAAATGTTTTATAAAATCTTCATTTTACTGAGGAGTTATCACTCGGTGGAGATTTTATTTAAAAAACCATGGAAATATTATTTTTTTGAGATGCTTTTAAATATATTACATCGAAGGCTTACATGAAATTTTATAGCCCCATCTGCATTATTCAATATTTTAGACAGAGTTATTCTTTTCCATCCCAAACACTAAATAGTAACATTGAATAATATGTCGAAAAATATTTTACGGAAATGCTTGACTGATATTAAACAATTTTGCAGTCATTTGTTTACTGTATGTAAAGGGTCGGGTCAACTAAAGAGATTAGCAAAAGCTTTCTCGCATATAGTTATCTATGACTATGAAATCAGTGTTAACCTCATAGTAAAAAATATGCGTAATTTATTATGCGAATCTTATTTCATTACGGTAGCATACTGTATGATTATAAAATGGTAAGGCGTCTCTCACATTGAAGGAAAAGGAAAAATTTCAATTTGACCTGCTGTACGTATTAATGTAGCTTTTTTAGGCCTTATTTGCTTGTGAAGACTATTGAATTAGCAGGCAGATACCAGAGCTAAGGTATTTCCTCTTTACTTCTGGTTCATTGTGAACTCGGAATTAACCAACGATAAGACAATTTGGTACAAGGATTTATTCATTGATGTTAATGTGCGTAATTCGAGAGGATCCGGGCTTTCTATGAAGCACATTACCATCATTGCTTTCTGTTGATGTAACTGATCCCGATGGTAAGATGCTGGTTTTGGTATGCTTTGAAGGTCTCTGATTTCAAGCTTTCGCTGCAGTAGTGTGTTGAATAACAAGTATTGCCCGGAAACGGCGCTTTCGCAGTTAATGGGTAATATTGTTCGTACTTCAAAATAATTTAAGCAAAATATTCGCTTTCAGCAATTGCTGGGGTATATTACGTATTATTATTCGGTATATTATATTATTATACGGTATTATGTGTTATCAATATTATGAGAAGAAAGGCTTGTAGTACGCAGTGCTATCTTGCGTTCACTTTGTTTTCAATGACGGGAAGAGATGACAGCCCACGCAGAAACATTACTTTTCAGGTACTGACCCATATGAACAGTATTGTAATGCCTGGGTTCTTTGTGTTCTGAGTTACAGCCTTGATTCTTTGCGACAAATGGTGAGCATCTGAACTACCGTCACTTGTGTCATCATCTCACTGCAGGGAGTTCTTACGAATGAAGGGGTCTATGAGGATCTTTACAAAGTACTGAGAACGATAAAGAAATGTGGTGAGAGGAGGGAGGAAGCAGGGAAGTGACAGGGAGAGATAGTAATTTTTTAAAGGTGTACTGTTGCGGCAACTCTTGACCTGAGTGACTTTTCTTCTGAATCCTTCTTGGCTTTGGGGAGAGAGCGACAGGAGCGGACTCTCCCAACCTGGAGTGAATGGGTACCCCCGCCGCTCCGCGCCTGCTATAAAACTTCTTTCTTGAGCGCGCAGAGAGAGCCAGCTGGGGTTGGCAGCCTCACCTTGCAGCTTATTCTAAGCCGAGGCCAGTACCCTCGAAGAAGCCATTAAACGCTAAATCGTTTGAAATTTTTTAGACTTTCGAGACCCACACTAAACCGCGATTTATTCATCGACTTTGATCGGGTGGGCAGGCCTTCCCAGTCCAGTACCCGGTAAAGGCAACGATGCATTCGAGGACGTCTGAATGCAGATCTGGTTGAAACTGAGACAGACGGCTTTGGCCGTGCGATACTCAATGAACGAGTCTTCTTTTAATGGGACTTAATGATTGAGCCTTATGGCTGGCATGATTTTTTTGAAGTATTCATATGTTTAAAGCCATTTTTTACTGACTTTTCAATTGGAAATTTTTTAAAACGGAGTGGAGCAACGTTTGAAGTGATGATTTGGCATTTTATTACATTAATTGTTGCAGTAATAATACATGTTCCGAACAGCACAGCACTTCTTTTTTAATTTGTCGTAGAACTTTGCAGCCAATCCAGATGCTTACGTTCTTATTGAGATATGTTTACGGTATTTGTGATAATTTTTGTCACCGTAGACGAACATTTAATCATCTGCTTTCATTGCGAGTAATTCTTGTCTTCTATTTTTTTAGGAATATATTTAAAGGGGTATAGAATTGTTTGGAAGTAACTTTGATTTTGGGTGATGAAACCCGCGTTAATTAATTTCCTCAAAATTTTTTGTTACAGGGTACATTATATGCAGTGAATGCGAAGATGTTATGAATATCGTTTGACATTGAAATCGATTTGAACAACGTACAGGCTACTGACGTATTTAAAGAAGGTTTCACTTATTTGAATCTTTTTTGTATTAAATCTTATTTTCATTCTTTTTTGGGGAATTAAAGGGAATTGCTGAAACTGTTTGGAAAAGGTATGCTGTTCGATTGTCGCTCAGCTTTTGATTTTGGAATTTCAGAATCCATTGTATGGTAAAATTTGCATTGAATTAGACAATTTCCTCAATTTTTTCTGTTGTTTTTGAATTATAACTAGTGATACCTGCTGATATTGCTGAAGACTCTTTTGAATGAATCGGGGCGAAGACAGGCTTAACATACAAACCACGAGCATGTTAAGAGAGCTTTCATAATGACTCTTTTGGTAATGACAGACCATTACAGAAGGTATGTGATAAGAATACCCATACATGTGTGGTGGCTTTAACACAGCTCAATATTTTTCATTTTTTTTAGTCCTTATTAACCCCGTGACATGACATCCACTTTTATAAGACAGTAACATTTCGCTGATAAACTGAACTTGAAGATGCATTCCGATGTTTATTTTTCTTTTCATCGAAGTCAACAGGTAATACAAATTCTAAAACGATTTTTCGGCAGTGTCTTCACCGGCAGATGTCGATTTTTGAGTAGTACGTCATTCAATTTTTTATTTTCTTTGATAGACACAGACAACGCAAGTGAATGGTGATTTTATTTTTTTGATATTTTGCTTGTATTTCAAAATCTTTAATATTTATGTAGAAAGAGTTTTTAATGATTTTCAGTTTTAAATTTTTCTAAAGAGCCTGAGAGAAGGCCGAAAGTTTTTTCTCGATTTTATGCAGTTGCACAGTCTTATTATTTTGTCTCTGACGTTAATACGATGCTGGCTTTAAAGTCTTGAGCCCTTCAATGTGTATGAATTAGTCTTTGTGCATTTAATGAGTCTCCGAGAATCTCGAATATTATCCCGTATTGATTTAGTATGCAGTATGAGCTTATCATTTTTTGGCTCCGATATGAGAAGGGAAAACTACGTTTAAGGCTGTTTAGAGGTTAAACATAATTTAATAAAGGTATTGAGTCTTTAAATTAATTTGGGTATTATCAGGTTAATAATTTTGCGGTCTCACTCGATACATCAAATTATGTCATTTTTTTTAAACTGATAAGCCCAAAGGTAAGTCAATCTGGTGATATAACGCGATACTGAAGCGACCGATATCCATTGGCACATCAAAGTGCTTTCGATGAATTGAATCGGCATGACATATCCCAAAACAATATTTATTATTTCTCATTTTACCATCGCTAAATATTGAGACAAATGAGTTTTCTAACGTAGGCTCTTGACATGCATCCAGTGGCGAATTCCCTGATTCCGACACAGGAGGGGGGGGGGAGAACGGCGTAAAATTTTGCATGTCAAACACCATGACTTTACAGTAAAACCCCAAGCACCGAACTTTCTTACCGACAGATACAAGAATAATAAGAACTACTACGAATACTTCGATAATTTAATAAAGAAAAATACAATGAAACTTTGCTGGCAAAAATATGTTTCATTGCGCTCAACGAAAACTTAATGGAATGACAAAAGTAAGGAGGGAGATTATTCGAACCTAGTCAAACATGTTGTCGCGACTTTTTATATTTTTAAAGTAAGAACAGGCGGTGTAATGCAAAATCGTCAGATTTTAATTTTAGACTCTGGAGGCTTGACAACCCAGACTAGCACCATACGTATTAAAGGTACTGAAGTAAAGGGTACACGAAATATTGACGAAATTGTGCGAGTTTCGGAAGCAGCATATTGACGCTGTCGAATTTCCTTTTATTTGCGACCATCTCGAAGGAACTGATTTTTTTTATAAAACTTTTGTGGGAGATTTGACATGCTTTATCGTCATCATGAAACAGGCATTATCTGCAGTGAAACTTGTTTAATTCGAGATGAAGAGGGATATAACAGGTTTATTGAACTGTTAAAGGTACTATTGTCTCTGCCTATGAGTGCAACGAAAGAATTACAATTTTTAAAATAGCTTGATAAGGGTTTTAATAAGTAACATTTTTTAATAACGGAGTAACAACTAGTATGAAGTCATTTTAATAATTGAAGTTATAATTATGATTTAAAATTCTTAATAAATTTAAAGTAATAATCTGGTAAAAAAGTAGTAATTTAAATAGAGCAAAACAACAATTTCTAAACAGTGTGAAGAACGAGAATTTCTAGATAAACAATGGGAATTCACATCAGTTATTCAAACTTTAAAGAAAATAAAACGTAATCATTCTTTTAAATTGAATTATTCGGCAGTAAAATCTTCGAGAATAACCCTTTCGTGTAATGGTTTGTATATATCTCGGAGATTGAACTTGTCATTCCTATTAGATGACACTGGAACACATTATTTAAACTTTGCATTTTTTTAACATTTCATCGACATTAAATTAAAATTGCTTTTTCATGAATTAAATTTTGATCGAAAATTGAAAGGATTGGAAACTGTGAAAAGGCAATCCCGCTTTATCAATGGCGAATCAGAGATTCGTAAACCAGAGAGAGAACTGAAAGATGTAAAGGCTTTAACATTGTCGTGATGATCTGAGAGGGCTAAAATAAACCAAAAACTCTGTACAGACTTTACTCACCCTGACAGAAGTCATGAAAGTACAAGCTACTCGATAATTTATTAAGTACAATGAGAATAACTAGCCAAAATGTCTTCGACAAATGTAACTAGTACAAAGTGAGCCTGAGACAGGAAATTTTCGAGCCAATCGAACGAGAAATGTTGAAGGCAATTTTGTGTACAAGGGAGATGATGGAAAGGCAGGTGCAATAATGTTAGTAAAATCGAGAATTCTGGCTTGTCTGGGGGGGGGGGGGCTGTGACAGCTCCGCTGCGCTTTATGGCGCTGGAACAACGCAGAGACTGCAGCAACAGTAGTGATGGAACTGTGGAGGGAGACCTTACGAGTTTACATTAATGCGGGCCAAGCCTGTTTCAAGTTGCTCTTTTGCTGAGCTCCACCGGGTGAAGTGACTGCAACCGTGAGCAAACACCCCGTGAATGAAGACGAACTCCATCGGCCATCAACAACCAGAAAACTTTATTTTATATTTTAATTTTGACTTTGAAAGAACAAGGAAAGTAATTCGAAGGTATAGTCGATATTTAAACACTGTTTTATTGAATATTCGCGAACCAGAGAAAATTTAGGTACGACCAATTCGATGAGAACCGGATGAGCTATTTCCTCTGTATTTAACATTTTAGTCTATTAACCAGATATTGCGTCACTTTAATTTAAAGACGTTACGTCACTGAGGAGACTGAGAACGTTGCATTAAAACGATGTTGCATCTTGAATGCTCTATAATGATATGGTACTGGCTTCGAGAGGTAACGACTTCAGTACTATTTTTCCCGAATCGCTGAGTATTGCACCTGGCGGACGACATTCATTCTTTTTGCCGGTGGGAATATGAGAGAGGCATTGTTTATTGTGTTTGATTATGTCGGAAATAATTTGCAGATCCTTTGAATGAGGAAGGGGCAGGGCGCGGATATGGGCTGTGTATAAGAGTTAATAAACATAAACTGAAAGATGGAATCTTATGCAGGCGTCGTACCAGAGTAAACGTGTTTTATTTAATGTCATTCGTGATGACAATGCGCAGATTTTAATTCATCAATGACTTTCAACTCTCGGCCACAGAATGCCGCATTTTAATTTCAGACTTGAGAATTTATCTCGAAACTGTTGGAGATTGCTTTAAAATTTGGTTCGCCGTGCGGGAAGCTGTGTATGTACCTTTTCTGTTTTCGTGTATTTTTATTATTTTAATTTCATTTTCTTAGTGAAATAAGTCGTAAATATGAATCTGAAATGCCAAAGAAACAGAGGCATGAGGAGATAGCCCGACGATAAACAGGAAGTGATGTCGAAATAGTGCGCAATTTTGAGGTACTACAAACAGGTTAATATGAATGCTAATATGATTTACTCGATGCTGAAAATCGTGAGGACGCTACTATCGTCGGAGCTCACATTTACCGTGAGAGCAAGGCAGTGAGGGCACCAGAGATGAGAGCGAAGGCTTATTGATTGATCCCATCTGTTTCGCGAAACTGACCAACGGATGTATTTTCATCGTGGTATGTTTGTTATTAGCAGCAATACGTGAAA
>BGPR01003436.1:48453-64218 GCA_013235015.1 Araneus ventricosus
ACAAGGATATTGATTGCATTTCTTGTAAATGTATGCATTTTTCTTTTTTCTTGATTATTTGAGGAAGGAAATTGAAACTTTATAATCCGCATTCAAACCGTAGTGCTTTAGAATGCTTGCGCCTTTCACTTCTTTGGACAGCCAGTACAAAACAATTGCAGTTTATTAATCTCTCTAAATTATTTCCTTCAATGCAGGAACCTGTGGTCATCTAGACACAATCATGAACTCGATTTCCATGATCGGATCCGCCCTCTTGTGATTAGCCATCGACCAATATGACGAGCCTGTTACAGTATTAAGGACTGATTGCCACTGTTAATTCTCTGCTCTTCCTTTTGTATCGTTTGATTAGTACTGTATAATGATTTTATGATTAGATATTTTAATTATTTCATTATTGTTATTTTATTAATGATAGTCTTGCTTGACTTCGTCACCAGTTACGCACAATGGAATATCCTGATTTATGGAACAGGTATCGCTGGCGAATCCAGTATCGGTCCTGGGGGGTGCTGAAGTCATAAAATTATGTATCGTAGTGACGAATGTCAAACCTCATGACTTATGTAAACCAAAACACTTTAACTTACAGGCTTTCTCTCACAATAAGAATAAAAAGAACACTACAATACTTTCGATAATTTAATAAAAAATACAATGAAATAGCTGGCCAAAAAATGTTTTCGACCGCGCCAACGCTACAAGTAAGTGGAATGACAAGAAAAGTAGGAAAATTCTATCCTCTCAGTCAGAAAGCAATGTTGTCACGATTTTATTATATTTTTTAAAATTAAAATTGATCAACAGTTGTAGTGATTATAAATTAAACCAAGAATTTTTGTTAGCTCTGGAGGGGGGCTGCAGCCCGATAGCCCTCCTGGATTCCCACTGACAGGTGGGTATGATAGATCGAGAAGCCGAGTGGGTAGAATTATCAAGTTAACAAGTGGCACTTGAGTATAATAGTCATTACAGACTACATCAGGACTAGATTAAACTCGCCTCTATCAATTCTGTAAAGTTAACTTGAGCCTAGACGTAGGCATTAGAACCTTACAAAACCGAAATGATGCCAAATCCAATTGAATCATGCTCATAAAAGCAATGGAGCAACGCCTGTACCGAATTTGTTCTCTAAGTTAGTTTTCATCGCAACAATATTTTTTTGTGAATCCCAAAAAAATTAATCGGATGGCATCCGAATGTAAATGTAATGCTGAACGAGTGAAAAACAATTTGTGTACATTCAAAATTAAGTATTAGGAAAAAACAACATCGTTTAGAAATGGGTGAAGTATGAAATATTATCTTATTATTTCTTAGTTCTAATCATAATGATAGTTTATTCAAAGTTGGAAACCTTTAAAGTTTCATAGAACCTACTTTTTAGTCGATGTTCAAGAATAAACAACAACTTTATCTTAGTTTATAAAAATAGCAGAAAGACATGCGATTAAATACTGTACGAAAAAATGAAAACGATTTAACAATATCTGGTCGTACTCTTAACAGAAAAAAAAAAATCCATGAATTACAGACACTTCAAAGTTCAATAGAGACCAAAATTTTTAGTTAGAACTCAAACTGAAAGGAGATTTTTGTTGTCACGTTTCTTGTTTTCGTTGTCACGTGTTGGAAAGTCTGTCTGTCCGTGTTCATTATAACTCAAAAACTTAGATAGGTGGATAAAATTTGGTACACTGTTTTCATCAGGAATGTAGTTCTGTATAAAATTTTAGACCAAATCTATAAACGCGTTGACTGTCTGTCAATCTGTATAATCGCATGCTTGTTAACATGATAACTTCTAAACCCTATGACTTAGATATTTATTAATAAAATTGGTATGAGGTCTGCTAACATTAATTGTAGATGCCCAATTTTCGTTTCAATCGCTTGAAAAACAGGTGTTCAAATTGCATATTCGGTTTCTTCACCATTCTACGACGCAAAAAAAAGGCACGAACGAACGTTTTCCCCATCTGTGTTATGGAATGGAATTCGTTTCTGGCGTTTGGTGTATTTTTTCCCCACCCGTGTTAGGGCCGAGACGAGAAAGTTTTGGGGAGGCCACTCCCGCTGGTTAACCATGTGACAGGTGTGCCAACCACCGCCATCAAAATGTACAGGGTTTTTCAAAAGAAACGTGGCCACATTTTAAGGGTAGGTCAGGCATATAGAAACAAGTCTTTTAGCAAGAGAACATGGGGTTGAAAATGTAAAGGAGATTCGGTACAGGAACCTCTTTGCCAAAGAATTGAGTAAAAGAAAAGGATACACTAGATGAATTGTGCAACATAGATTGATTCGAATAAAAATTTACAATAGCACAATAGCCTGGTTGCATGAATAATAACATTACAAGTCGTGCACATGCAGATATGATAATGACAAATAGAATGAAGTGTTCAAAGGACTTGCCGTCTGAAGCATTTTGTCGTAAATTATCTATCTATATTAGCTATCGTAAATTATAGGTTGTTGTGCTTTTCTTTCCATTCAATTAGTGTTATACATTTCTTCTGGTGTATCCTTTGCTTTTACGTAATTCCTTGACAAAGAGACCGTCGTAAAGAATCCCCTTTGCATTTCCGACCTCATGTTTTATTGCAAAAATGAATTGTTTCTGTATTCCTGACCTACTCTTAAAGTTTTCCACGGTTTTTTATTTTTATTTTTCCTTTTATGGCACCCAGCGCTGTGCTATAACTACTGAGTTAAGCGATTTGGATTCCGGAACGCTACAAACTCGCGAAAAATCTGTGATGCACTGTTTACAGCCAGCACACAGATTGGTTCAAGCCTTTGGGGGATCCAAATCAATTTAAATCGTAAATAATAGTAATAATAAATAATTTTGCACGGGGTACTTAATAGTCACATAAAATATTCAACCATTATAAATATAAAAATTCGAAAATACTCTTAATACTGTTCTAAACATTAATACATTTGAGTTTACTTCTTAAAGAAACAATATTATCAATTAAAAGTTACTCCAATACAATCAGAACAAATCAAAATTTGTAAATTTTTCGGAATAACCTACAAGACAAGCTATGCGATTCCCGGGGCACTACAGACGTCAATCGAAATCCTACGGACATATGGTACGCAGTTCCTTAGTTCGAATGGTAGAACGTTTCCGCTTTGTCGTGAAATGTTTAGAAAAAGGGTTGGTAAAAAAAATTAAATCATTTTAAATTTCTGTCACATCATGGTCAATTGCACGGTTCACTCTGTTTCAAATAAAAGGTGAAATATTTTATTCCACCTTACGATTAACCCCTTGACCTACTATTTTACTTAACCTCCTAATCGGATGACACCACTCATTTGGGATATTTTTTATTATTTCAATCTACTAAGATGGTAAAGGATACTTGAGACATTTAAGCGTATCCAAGTGATTTTTGTATTTAAAATTAATTGTTACTTTGACTTAATTACGGATTTAAATAGCAAAAATTCTGTAATTCGATGCAGTCAGGCACGTTGTTGTAAGCGAAGGGGTTAAAAGCTTTACGAATCAGATTGCTGAAAGCAGACTTCGAAAGTAAACGCATTAGATTTAAACTAATGTTTTAACTTCTTATAACTTTTCTTGAACGGCATTTATATATTTTTGAAAGGAACACATCACAATGAATTGACAGAATTTCCAACGAAAGTCAAAGCAATGCTTTGATTATTTCAAGTCTATGTGCTTTAATGTAATTAAGATTTTACAATGAGAAAATTAAAATCACACGCAACATATTCCAAATTTCCCGTTACAAGAACAACAAAAAATTGAACTTCAAACGGGAAATGGACTCAAAACACGTGGCGTCTCAGTCGCAAGAAAAATACAACTGAGCATTTCATCTATTATTTAACAGCACACTGTACGAAGTCGATTCGTATGAAGTCAAAATCCTTCTACAATAATAACTGTGCACTTTCTGTAACTTAGCATTGATTTACACTATACTGCGAGGCCTTTTCACTCCTGTAAAATCCTGAATTCTGGGTCTAAAAATCAACGAAGTTGACTAATCTTACGAAAAAAATCAATAAATATAAATTTACACATTTTTAAACTTACGCTATGACGGGCGTTCTTTTTCCTCCCGCAAAATTACCAACGCATTCCATAACAGACCAAAGGACATTCACGTGTCGTCAAAATCATTCAAGAACCGTAACTGTGTGCGTTATGCCAGTTCGCAATGATTACAATATAATGCGCATCTTTTTTCCTCCCGCAAATTTAGGAGTTGATTTTAAAAAAGAAAGAAGACCATATTCTCTTATGACTTCAAAATCAATTTTAAAAAGTACCTTTGCTCAGTTTGTAACTTCGCATGAAATTACGCTGTAAAGTACGACCTTTTTCCTCTTAAAATTACCAGTGCATTCCATAATAAAGGAAGGACATTCACATGTTGTCAATATCATTCGACACCCGTAACTGTGTACGTTAGGCAATTTCGCATTAAATACACTATGATGCGTGTCCTTTTGCCTTCCCCAAAATTAGAACTTGATTCCAAAATCGAACGAAGGCTATTCACGTGACGTCAAAATCAAGCAAAAATATATAACTTTGAACATTTTGTAACTTCGTATTAGATTACGCTATAATGCGCGTCCATTTTCCTCCCATAATTTCCAGTATATTCCATAATAGAACGAAGAACATTCATATGTCGCCAATATTCGACAACCGCAACTGTATACGGTATGCAACATAGCTTTCAATGCACTATAATTCTCGTCCTTTTCCTCCCGCACAGTTAGGACTTCATTCTAAAATTAAATGAGAGACATTCACGTGATGTCGAACTCATTTTTAAAAAAAACGTAACTTTGCTCATTTTGTAAATTGACATTACATTACATTGTACTGTGTCTTCTTTTTCCTCCCTCAAAATTACCATTACATTCCATAATAGAACAAATGACATTCATATATGGTCAAACTCATTCGACAACCATAACTGTGTACATCATGAAACTTCGCATTCAATTCCTCTATAATGCGAGTCCTTTTTCCTCCCGCACAGTCAGGACTTGATTCTAAAATTGATTCACGCGACAGCAAAATCAAGTAAAAAAACGAAACTTTGCTCATTTTGCAAATCGGCATTAATTACGTGGTACTGTGCGTCCTTTTTCCTCCCATAAAATTACCATTACATACAATAGAACGACTTTCATTCAAAAGTCTTTAAAATCATTCCACTACCATAACTTTGTACGGTATGCAACTTCGTATTGACTTATAGTCCAGTCAACGAAGGCCCAAAATGGGGTGAAAAAAATCAATAACTCATATAGCAGGGGTGACGAACCTTTATGTATCAACGTGCAATTTTTTCTACAAAAATGTTTAATGAGGTCATAGACGTGCCGTCAAATAGTACCGTCAATGCTTCATAGTGAACTTTGTGATCGGTGGCGTGCCCAAAATATTGCGTCGCGTGCCATTGGTTCGCCATCCCTGTCATATAATTTCGGACATCGGCAGAGATGTTCGTGAGGGGCTTCTAATGAACACATAAAAGTCCTCTGTCCTGACGGGACTTGTCGTCATCTTGGATTTCATCAAACCTTTTTCAGTTGTTCTGAATATCCCGAAAAATATTATATTTTCAAATTCTACTAGATTTAAGAGATAGGAGAGCGTGAAAATCCTTACAAATATATGCACAAATACATTTTTACTAATACTTACAAATATTATTTTTTTTAGGCTTTAATAGTTTCCGAGATAATGGGTCTCAAACTTTACCAACATCTTGGATTTCATCCCCTCATTTTTAATTTTTCTTAAATATATCAAAACTATTCAGTTTTAAATTACATGTAATAAAACAATTAATGATCGTGGAATTCCAAAAAATACATGCTTTTATTTTTCTTCTAGCTTAGTAATTTCAGTTTTATTTAGTAGATATAGTTTCTGAGATATTTAAGAAAAACGAAATAAAGTGGGACGAAATCCAAGATGGTAGCAAACCTTGAAACGTTCTTGGAAATGTTAAAAGCTAAAACAAAAATGAAAGCATGCGTTTGTATGGAATAGATTTCGAGATGTTCAAGAAAAATTAAATATAGGGGGTAAAATCCAATATTTCGGAATCTAAATAGCTTTGAGACCTATTATTTCGGAAACTATTTAAGACTGAAGAAAAATAAAGGTACATATTTGTAGGGAATCTTACGCTCTTTAATTTGCTGATTACATGTAATTTGAAAATTGAATAGTTTTTGAGATATTAAAAAACTAAAAAAGGGGCATGAAATCCAAGATGGCAGTGCACTTTGAGACCCATTATCTCGGAAACTATTACAGCTAGAGAAAAATAAAAGCGTGTATTTGTATGGACTTTTACTCTCTTCAATTTGTTAAATCAATTAGAATTTGAAAACTGAATAGTTTTCGAGATATTTAAGAAAACTAAAAAAGGGCAGATGAAATCCTAGATGGTGGCGCGAGTCCCCCCAGGATGGGGGACTTTTAGTATGTTCATCAGGAGCCCATCACGAACATGTGTACCAATTTTCAAAACTATATGATTTAATGTATTTTTCAACCCCTTGGTTGACTGGACTATTATGCTACAAAGTTCGTCTTTCTTCCGCTGACTAAATTAGCGTTGGAATTCAAAATACAATGGAATTTGTTCATGTGTCATCTTATAGAAGGTAAAATTGATAAACAACCAGAATAGATTCAACTATACATAGATATAGATAAAAAAGAAAATAAAAGGCCGTCCAGATCTGTCGAACTAAACCTTCGTTAAATTATAATTTTTTGCTCCAAAAACAATAAAAAAAATAGCGGTTGAAATGTCTCTTTCTTTTAAATAAGTGTGCTAAGTGACTCCATTTTCCTTAAACACACGAAAAGTAAGTGAAACTGTATGCTTTGGAAATAAAAAGAAAATATCGGAAAATCTTTTTATATACGAATGAATCGTACCTTAAAGTATTGTGTAGTCAAAGAAATTATAGAACAAATCAAAAGAATACAACATGCGCCAAGAAAAAATTTAAAATACTAAATGATCAACGGACAATACAAGCTCAAAATTTAAAACCTAAAAATATTAAAAGATTTGTTTTCACGCAACGAACGCATCATACAAATACGCACACTGAAAATAAGCAAATGCGGTCAGAAGTAATATTTTATTATCTCTACAGAACAAAAAAGCGGTGAATTGGATTACGGGTAATCAATTTATCATACCTTCGCGAGATAAATCGTAGCCACGGTTTCGGTCAAATACAAAAGAAAAAGAAAGGCTTTCCCAGGCAGTTTCATTTTAGTTAACGTCATAAAATCACCTGCTTACTGATAGTCCAATAGGATGCAGGGAAGGGAATTCCCCTTACTTTTGAAGTTATCGGAACTCGAATGCTTCATTATAAAGTAACGGCGCGACGGTGTGTTGTTTCACGCAGTATCGTGTTGATTTTATTTTCCGAATATTTGACTGTCATCATTATTTTCATCAATCCATTGCTGTAAATAGCTGATAGAAAACATATTCGGAATGGCAACCAAAACTCGTGATGAAACAAGTGGATGCACTTTCCAGTGGAAAATTGATAATATAAGTCACTGCTGGTTGAAAAAGGGAGAAATGATAGACAGTCCCAGGTTTATTGCAGATGCACTGGAAGGCACAAAATGGTTTTTGCGGTTGTATCCCTCGGGATACGCAAATGAAAATTACATCTGTTTTTACCTTCGTAGGGAAAAGGACTGCGTTGGACCGGATTTCATTAATGTAAACTATCAGATCGCAGTACTGGATAAAGACGGCTCAGTCTTGAAAGAAAGAATTGAATTGAAATGTAGGTACAGAAAACCTGGTAGTTATGGATTCTGTGAATACGAGGAAAGGGAAAAGGTTTTCGTTACCCAAAGAGACGCATTTCTTCCTAAAGATTCTTTGACCGTTCAATGTACGATATGGAATGCAGATGAGAAACCTGCTAAGCCAAAACATTTGTATGCTCGAACTGTTTTCAAAGTGAATCGGAGAAATTTCATGTGGAAAATCGACAAATTCAGCACTCTCAAATCCGGCCTGAAAAATAAATTCAAAGATAGTTTAATTGAGTTTGATCTTGTTTTAAACGAAGGACTAGATTTTGAAAAAAAGTTAGTCCTCAATATAAATTCATTCGAGGAAAGCATAAAATATTTTTCGTTTAAGGCTTCTACAGTAGATTCCAAAGGGAAAAAGGAATATTGCGGAACCCATGAATATTTCGCCGATGATTTGAAGGGAGAAGTTTTATCTACTCTGCTCTTCACTAAAAAGTTGATGGAAAACAAAAGCCGATACTTGACAAATGATGTTCTATCCCTTTATTGTGAATACGTTTATTCAGAAGGAACTATTTTATATGAACATTGCGGTTACGGTGTAATTTCACCTGATACAACCAATGAAGTTGTTGAAAGCAGAAATATACACGATATTGGGAATCAGGAAGCACTAAACCCAGCAATGTTGGTGAACGACTTGAAATTCATGTATAACGATGCCATTTTCAGCGATATGAACATTCGTACCTTGACGCGAACTTTCCCAGTTCATAAGGCAGTTTTAAGCGCTAGGTCTCCTGTGTTCAGAAGCATGTTCAGCAACGACATGAAGGAGAAGAACAGTGGACACGTCGACATAACCGATTTCGAGGACGACACTATACACCGAATGCTGCTGTACATGTACACGGATTCCCTGGAAGATCTACAGTTTGAGAGTGCATCCAATTTGTACGTGTCGGCAGATAAATATCAGATCCCTTCCCTAAAATGCAGATGCTGTTCTTTTCTGAAGGACAATTTGTCCCCAACCAGAGCGTGTGAAGTTTTGATTCTTGCTGACCAGCACCAAGATATTGATTTAAAATGTTTTGTGCAGGATTATATTCTAGAAAATTATAAAGACGTTTTTGGTTCCGAGGAATGGAAAGATTTCATGGATACTCATCTTAAATTAGCCGCTGATGTAATGTACCGATTTACCCAGCGTAAGATAAACGACCCATGAACTCCGTAAGTGTTTAGTGTTTTTTGCCCCACTATTAAATGTTTTTTCTGACTATAATGCTTATTTAAAATGAACAATCAGTTTTGTTAAACTACCTATCTGTTCTCCAAATTTCTATTATTATGCTATATCTCTTACGTGCAATTCCTTTCTGAAAAATAAATCTGTATTTTAAGTAAAAACAGATTTTAATAGGTATTTTTTAATACATTTTGTTTACTAGTATAAATGTTTGTTTTTTGAGATTGCTAAGGTTATTAAAACTCAATGTAATGAATTGTTATTATAATAGTTAAGTAAAGAAGGATCTTAGAAAATGCATAACTTCTGTGTTTACATTGAATTTCTTAATGTTGCTGAACCAATATAAATATGTGAATAGTTGGAATTAACAAATAAAAATCTAACTGCATATTTATTTTATTTACTTTTAAATGTTGATATGATTGAATTCATTTACATGAGAGGAAGAAAAATTATACAGAATTCTCATGCACAAAATAGAATTTAAATATTTAAAATATGCACCATATGCTGGCTAATGTTTCGTATTTTTATACTTTTGTGTATTATAATATCATTGATTTTTATCTCGGAACTTCTTAACCTTGATGACAATGCAATTTTTTCTAAAACTGTACCTGAAACCTTGCATTTTAAAATAAAAAAGAACGATCAACTTCACGTAGTTTAGTTCATACCTGCTTGAGACTCGTATATTATAATAAAAAGAACTAACTTATTATTTTGAAATTTTGATTTTTTTTAATAACCGAGAGACAGAAATTCCTGCGAGAAATAACGGACTAGATTCGTTTCAAGTAGCTCTTTGCCACTTTAGAAGTTGCACATATACCTGGTGATGTCTGCTTTGCTGATTGAAGACCCGAGCATCAAAACCTTAGGGTAGATGCTCCAGTTTTGGCAACCTTAAGAGAAAATTTGAAATGGAAATTTCACAGTGTGTGACTGTTTAAAGCATATTAAATCATACTTATACTATCCTTTAGCAAGTTTTATTGGCTTTCTGCTAGTTATAAAATTTTTCTGAAGAAAATTTTAGATTTTGAGTTATGAATTTTAAATAAATTAACCCCATTTGCACCAGTTATGGCCACCTCTATGCACCAGTTTTGGCCACACTAATATAATACTTTTAACAGACATTTTAATGAATTTTAAGTTATTTTAAATGTGATTTTTTTGAGGAATTTATAAAGATATGTAATAAAGTTTACCTAAGCTGATTTTAGCTGCAGATTCAGTTTTTTTAAAAAGAAACAGGAATGCAGAAAACAATAATTTAATTTGGTTGATAAAATGCAAACATAATTTTTTTTGATAAAATATGAAACAAAAAATGGGGAGAGGAATAAACTTGCATTGCAAAAGCATAGATTTTTTAAAAAAATCTTACAAATCAAGAATTTGCATTATTATACTCACTAACAATATCCACAAATATGTATTTTTATAATTTTTAATTGCAACATTAATCAAATTCATCAGAATCATTTTTAAAATTAGAGCAATCCATGCATATAAAAGAATATTATCCTCATTATATCCTCATCACTCGAGTCTGGTTCCTCAAGTTGAAATTTTCTAACATAAATGTGAGATAAACATTCAAAATGGAGATGTTTGTGACATTCCATTTTGAATGGCCTTAACTGCATTACCAACTTTAGATGGTAACAAAAATTTTTTATGGAAATGCTACCTGCCTTCTTACTTTTAATTGGAGTCATTACTATGCAAAATGAAAACAAACAAAACTAAATCAGTTACTTTTATTTTGGAGACAAAACTAAATCAGTTACTTTTATTTTGGAAACAAAACTAAATCAGTTTTATTTTGGAAACAAAACTAAATCAGTTACTTTTATTTCAGAAACAAAGCTATATTAGTTACTTTTCATTTTAGGAACAAAACTAAATCAGTTGCTTTTATTTTAGAAATAAAATTTAGTTACTTTTATTTTAGAAACAAAACTAAACTAGTTGATTTTATTTCATCCAGATATTCTTAAATTTATGTAATAGCTAAAAACACAATAATGAAGTTATGTGGCCAAAACTGGAACATGTAATGTTCCACTTTTGGCCACCTACATGGCCAAAACTTGCACATATAGTAAATTTAGTGTACCAGTTTCGGCCACCATCCATTTAATCTTAAAAATAATTACTTTTGATATGAAATCAGAATAAAAAGAAAGCTTACCTGATAAACCTTAAGGGTAATCAGTTTTATATTAATCATTTAATTCTGAGAGCTTTATGATGAAAAACTGCAAATACTTGTTCCTTAACAAAAACCTTAACAGTTGTGAGTATACAATATGTGATCATGCATTTAATTTTTTTACAAGTCAAATATTTGAGAAAAATGAACCAATCAGATTTAAAATAGTAAAATTGCTTAAAGTACACTTAATTGCAACACTTACGATTGATTAAAATGTTGGAATGCTTATTATAGGCTAATTTGAAATTACTGGTTATTGGAAAAACAGATCCAATGTGGCCATAACTGGTGCAGTGGCCAAAACTGGAACATCTACCCTACTCATACTCAAAGTCCCATTCCAGAAGTGTTTCTTAGAGCTTGAATTGATGTATTGTGACGATTTAATGAGCTCCAATTTTTGGTACTTAGTAGTTTGTGTAGAGATAAAAGTTGAGGAATTGAAATTATATATATATATATTCTGAGGAATATCAAGCTATGATTTAAAATATAGACGTAAAGCGCAGTCACCGGCGACAAAGAAAAAAGTCACGCCGAAACGGGCGTCTGGTATGAAGGTTACATGATTTTAAAAAGAGGAAGTTGCACCATCGCAGCGAGATTAAGTAGTATTGGAAAAGAGGGGAATTCCCGATCGTTAGAGCGGTTGAAACTGGATTTCAGCCAGTTAAAGTGACAGTTAATTGTGTGTTAGAGCTTAAGTAGAAATAATTTTAAGAATTAAATTTTGACTAGCGTTTTTAAAAATTAGGGAAGTGTTAAATTATTACACATATATATAGAAGAGGAGGTAAGAGTAATGAAATAAAACTGTAAAAGCAACGAAATGTGAAAACGCTCATTGCTTTTAACGATTTTCAGAACCCCTTTTTAATTGACATAAAAAGACACACCAAAATTTTATTAATTTTCAAATTTTAAATGTGAATTTTTGAAATTATAATCGTGCAGCCCATTTAACTAATGATATAAGCAATTGCTACAGCATATTAACTAGATTGAAACACGCTAACAAATTTTAAAAATAACAAGCATGATCGTTCAGTATTCTTATTTTACTAAACATTTTGGAGGGCTTTATTTATCGATTCCAAAAATATTTCAGTTGGTATCTAGAAGTTAGAACACACGCGATTCCGTCGCCAATATGGTTACCTGAGGAATCAAGCGGATTAGTTACACTGGCAACCCATCGTCTAGATCACTTACGTCATGGCAAGCGTTTCGCGTTTTTGAGTGTTTACATGCTACGAGGATTTTTTTTTAAAATTATTAAATATTTATTTAAATAATAAAATCTATATATATAATTCTCTTACGTGGCGACAAAAAAAGGTCGAATTTCTTAATCACCGTTTGGCAACAGCTCGCACGTTTGATTTGTTTACATCCGCGGAAAGTCCGAAGCCGCTTCGTGTGATCACGTTTATTGAAAACTATTTTTAGTAGTTGGAAATTTGTAAAAATAATGAATTTAAGTCGTGCTGTCGGATATATTATCCGAAATGAACAAAAGCGAACTGAACGGGAGTCCACATAATATGCAACAGAATTATCAAGATGCAATGGCTATGGTACGCAAGTTTGGTAAACCAGATCTCTTTCTGACCTTTACTTGCAACCCATCTTGGTTTGAAGTTTTAAATTGCATGGAGGGAGTACAACGTCCTGAAGACCGACCTGATATTATTATACGTGTATTTAATATGAAATTAAAAGAGCTTTTAGAAGGTATTTGCAAGCATGGAATATTTGGAACTGTTTTGACCTATATTTATGTTATTGAGTTCCAAAAGCGAGATTTGCCTCATGCCCACATTCTTCTAACATTAGATTCAGAAAGCAAAATTCGCACTAAAGATGACATTGACAAGTTTGTGAGTGCAGAACTTCCAGATCCTTGCACTGATCTTAGACTCCTCCAAATTGTGACAAAATGCATGGTACATGGCCCATGTGGAACTATAAATATAAATTCTCCTTGCATGAGAGATGGACAGTGCTGCAAAAGTTTTCCGAAACAATTCAAGGATGATACAGAGGAAAATGTTAATGGATACCCTATTTATCGCAGAAGAGCTACTGAACCTGTCGAAGTAGGGAAATATTCCATCGATAACAGATGGGTTGTCCCATATAATCCTTGGTTGCTTAAAAAATTTAATGCACATATTAATGTTGAAGTTTGTGCCTCAGTTAAAAGTGTCAAATACTTATATATATATGTATACAAAGGACATGATGCAGCCTCGGTCAAAATACAAAAAGAAGGTGCTCTGGATCATGATGAAATTTTAAGTTTTGTTGAAGGTAGGTATTTTAGTACACCTGAAGCCATGTGGCGTTTAAATGAATTTAATTTGTCGCATAAATCCCACACTGTAGTGCGCTTAGCTGTGCATTTACCACAGCAACAGCCGATTGTGTACCAAGACGGTCAAGAAGCCCAAGCAATTGAACGAGCTGCTTTAAGAAAAACAACACTAACATCATGGTTTGAACTAAACAAAAATGATCCTTCAGCTCACAACATTTCTTACTCAGATATTCCACAATATTATATGTTTGATAAGAGTACCACAAATTGGAAGAAGCGACAACGTGGTGGACAAAATGTTATTGGGAGACTGCCAGTAGTTAGTATACTGGATATTGAGAGGTACTATTTGCGGATGCTACTACTGCGCAAGTCTGGGGCCATTAGTTTTGATGATATTTTGACCGTAAATGGATCAAGATGCATTACATTTCAACAAGCATGTCAGGAGTATGGACTTCTTCGAGGTGACCAGCAGTGGCATGATGCTTTGAATATGACGCTGCACAATTTCAATCTCCGAGACAGTTGCGCATGCTGTTCGCAATGATTTGTGGCTTTGGAGAAGTGGAGGATGTTCCAGATTTATGGGTGCAACATCAAGTTTCACTTTGTGAGGACTTTGTGCATCGTTATTCTGAGCAGACTGGACCTCACTATACACTTGCAGATATTGAGGAACTGCTTACATCCTACAATTTAAGTCTCCAAAAACTGCATCTACCAACTGTAGATTTGCCTGCAAGTGTTTTGGAGAGAGTGAACTTTGATGTTGTGGAAGAGCAGGCTAAACCTAATAGTTATACTATGCAGTTAAATAGTGAACAGCGGAATGTTGTGGAAATCTTATTAAGTGCAGTGTACAACAATGCTGCAGATACACCCAAGTGTTATTTTTAGATGGTCCTGCTGGGACAGGAAAAACTTTTGTTTATTCAACTTTGCTTCTCACAATACGTGGTACAGGTGATGATGTTATTCCTGTTGCATCTGCAGGTATTGCTGCAACTCTATTAATAAGGGGGAGAACAGCCCATTCTGTTTTTAAAATTCCAATTGATTTAAATGCAACATCTACTTGCAATTTGAAGCCTAATACAAAAGAAGCTGACATGTAACTGAAAACAAAATTAATTGTGTGGGATGAAGCACCCATGACACATGTTCATGCTTTCTTAGCTGTTGATAGACTTTTACAAGATCTCACAAAATGTAAAGAACCGTTTGGGGGCAAAGTCATTCTACTGGGTGGAGATTTGCGCCAAGTTCTTCCAGTAATTTTAAGAGGTTCAAGAACATTAACTGTTGCCAGCTCCTTGAAAAAAAACACGCTCTTTGGTTGAAATTTCATAAGTTATATCTGACAAAAAATATGTGTGCCCTTGAATCTGAAAGGGATTTTGGTGCTTGGTTGTTGGACGTTGGAGAGAAAAAAAGTGGCTCAACGATTCAGTTGCCTTTGCAATGCTACCCTTCAATACAAGACCCTATACATCAATTGTACAGTGACATAGAGTTTTCCAGTGTGACCCCACAGGAGCTTAAAGATCGAGCTGTCCTTACTGTTAATAATGAGCGATCCATGGAAATCAACAATAAAGTGTTGGAATTTATGCCGGGAAATGAAACTGTTTATAAAGCAGTTGATATGATCATGAGTGAAGATCAATTGACATTTCCTGAAGAATTTTTAAATTCTTTGACACCAACTGGTTTTCCTCCATATGAGTTAAAGTTGAAAATAGGTTGCATTATAATGCTGTTGAGAAATTTAGCTCCCTCTAAAGGATTATGCAATGGTACACACCTAATTATCACAAAATTGCAGCAAAACATTATTCAGGCAAAATCCATTGATGGTACAGAGACATTTCTCATTCCCCAAATCCCTTTGATTCCATCTCAGACTAACATGCCTTTCAAATTTAAACGTATGCAATTTCCCATTCGTTTAGCCTTTTCCATGACAATTAATAAGTCGTAAGGCCAAACTTTTGAAAAGATATGTTTGGTGCTCAATGAGCCGGTTTTTAGTCATGGACAACTCTATGTTAGCTTATCATGAGCACGATCTTTTGAATTTGTTTCTGTGGTAGCTCCAAAATGTGAAATATTTAACTGTGTTTATG
>BGPR01003436.1:64228-117209 GCA_013235015.1 Araneus ventricosus
TTATATCTGAGTGGATTGAATATACCTGCTTTGATACAATTTTTTTTGTAGAGCACAGTCTTCAATGTTGTATATTATTTTATATATGAATGTATTGAATATGTATATACCTGCTTTCGTACAATTTATGTTTTCGTAGAGCACGATCTTTTGAATCTGTTTCGGTGATAGCTCCAAAATGTGAAATATTTAATTGTGTTTATGGGGGAGGTTCCTGATGCTTTCACTATATAAAAAACGGCCCTTTTCAGGGCCAAAAAATTTTATTCCTTCTTTATTAAGGTGAAAGCATTAAAAGGAAATCAGCTTTACTTTGTAAGTTTTATTTGAAGAAAAATATCTTTTTTGAGGCTAAAAAATTTTATTCTGTTCTGATTTAAGTTAAAGCATCAGAAGCAAAATAAAGCTGATTCATATATATATATGCAGATTTTAGAATAACTTCTAGGACACACAGTGTCTTCATTATAGCGAGCGAAGCGAGCAGGGTTTGCATAGCAAACCTGGGAGGATTGCAACGCAATCCTTCTGGGGGTTGGCGAGCTTTAGCGAGCAGGGGGCAGAGCCCCCTAGTAATTATAATAAGGATAATTTCAAGTAGTAAAAAAAATGACAAATAGAACTTTATTTATTTAGTGATTATACATTTCTCCTCTCACATAATTGAGATTTTTTTTTTGCCTTATGGACGAGTTTTCTGGTTTGTTTACTTGCCTGTACTACGTATTTCAGGTGTAATGCTAAGTCAATGCACCTTCAAAGCGGAAGTCCAACATACAAGCAGATAAAGTCAAGTTTTTTAATGTAAGTAAACAAACCAGAAAACTCGTCCATAATAAAAATCGTTTGCATGTAATTTTTGAAGTTGCTTAGTCAGATTTTGGAATTCATCAGTTGGAATGTTGTCTTCACCTGCGCGATGGTTTCCTTGATGCACCGCATTGTTACCACGTTTTTATTAACTAGCTTTCTTGTCCGTCTGTTGGGTACAAATTTTTCAATCGATTTTAAACTAACTTCCAGATGAGTTGGAGACTTTAATCATAGCTCAGAACTAGATGACAATGCAATATTAACTCGCTTTCTTGTCTGTCTGTTATTTTTTTCTTTAATATTTTGTGTTGTACCGACCCAGAACTTCAATAGATGGCGCTGTCCAGGTGTCACTCGTGAATAGTGATTACTTGGATGAAGGATGAAGAGTCCAAAAGGGATTTTTGTCTTTGCATATGCTGTCTGTGAAGACCGGTTGTCTATTCTCGTCCGGGTCGGAACAGAGCAAAGTAGTGCAATTTAGGGGGGGAATCTTGAGTTTGTAGAAGTGCATTCCAAGAAATTCCGCAGCGAGTAGAGGGGGGAACATCGAAAAGTGGATTGAAGTTCGGAGAGGAGGGTTGCTACCAGAGTGGCAATCATTTGTTTGTCTTGAAATTCCAGAGGGGAAAAAAAGTAAAATGCAGCGCCGTTGCTAGTTGTTTTCATGAAGGTCTCTGCGTCATGTAACTTTATTTTTCAGGAAAATAACAATTAAACAGATTGATATATTGATGATTGAAGTTACTAGATTCCCGCTTTGCTTAAAGAGAAGCCGCTGATGTTTTTTTAAGTTAAAAAAATTTGCCGGGTACCCACTTCAGATGATACAGGCATCGCGAGCACGATTTCTCCTGCTTCATTAGAATAATTAAAACAAACAGATTCCTTACATTCAATGAGCTAGGAAAGCTACTAGTTCTGTTGAAATTCTACATTTGAAACGGGAGATAGTGCAACGACAAACCACAAACGCAATGGGTTCGAAAAATGATTAAACTTTAAACGATAAACTTTTAACTGTGACCGAAGCACCTACCATTAGCATCCATCTTGCTTTGGCTCCTTTCTAATAAGAGTGTGTTCCAATTTCTAGATTTCAACCAATATTTCATGAAATAAAATAAGACAGAAAAAATTCACTACCGCCGAAAGATCAGAAAAAAATAAACCGAATCTTCATTCTTAGTTTAAACGATGGGAGATAAACACAATATTCAATATTTGTGGAAGCATTGGAAGCTGTTTGAATTTTATTGTAAGAATGCTGTATTGTTGCAAATTATGCATAAAACGTTTTTCGAAATTTATAAAAATTAAGGAAATAAAAAATGCAAGTAAATTAAATTTGTAATCATTGAAAATATAATGTTTTGAATTTTAACATGATGTGAAAATCGGTATTGTAGGATGATATTTCCAAAAGTTATCGGGTAAAAACGTCAATATTTTACTGTATTTTTAATTAGTTAAATTCCGAATAAAATTTCAAGAAAATCGTCCCGAGTTGCACATCTCCGCCCTCTAAAGTATGTTTACTAAATTTGTAGCACTAGGTTCAATGGTTTACCGTGTAGTAATTCATTCTGATTGATGTGGTTGGGTTCAGATTATTCCACTTACGAATGCAAATAGAAAAACAAATGCCAGTCACTTTCGTATAATTCAGAATAAATATTATCTGCTATAATTCAATTCTATTTATTTCAACTGCGATAGTAAAAAGATATTAGTCATTAGCCATAATTTATCTTTACTCAGCTTATCATTATCAACCTTCTCGATTTACAATTCAGACCTCAACTTTTTAACCCAAAACTTCCAATGAGATGGTTACTACATATAGAATGAAGATAAAGAAAATAGTGACGAAAGTTTCCGGGCCTTTTTTATGTTTCTGTCAGCCTCAGAAAAATTTTTGAAAACACAATAATGTAAAGAATCATGGTAACAACAGATATCAGAGCGAATGCGTTAAAAAAAATGGCTGCTTAAAAGAATCAATTTTGATGATTCTAACCTATATTTATAATGATATTTAATTGTTAATGGTTATTCCAAAAGTAACAAAAAACATTCATTACTAATTATCACTATCCATTCGTAACCGAAATAGAACTAGCTTACCTGAGGAAGCTTTCGGATTCGAACAGACTTGCTAATTAACGAGCATTTGGCACAGTATGGCCCTTGCGCCATAAAAACCTACAAATCAAACGAAACCGAACAGATTTGCATGGTTTAGGATATTGGCAAACTTATGAGAATTTTAAAATAGTTTTTCTGTCTTTAGCTGTCTCAAGTACGAGGATGAGAAATCCTTACATTAATGATAGGCTCTTTCTTCAATTGCAGCACGTTATTTGGGGGACACTTTTAGCAATCCTTTTCTCAGTTCTTTGGCGTACCTCTTTAGAATTTCAAGTCATGGTAAGTTCAAATGTATGACAAACCTCAAATTTTCAGAAAAATGAGATGATGCAGGATATTTGTAATCCACATATCGTGAATTTACAACATCAGTTATTAAATTGAAGAAAGCACTCGAACTGTTGTATTTGTATACCTGCGTAGTCAGTACTTATACGCATCAAGATGCAAGTCCAAATTCAGGCTTTAGAAATTCTTATTTCATTTTCTCCTTACAAATGTGTCCTATCCATTCTATGATTCCTTATCATTATGTGAATTATCTTTTAAAATTACGGTTTTCAAATGAATCAAATAATAAAGAAAACAAAAAAGGCAATAAAGACATTTTTAGCGATAAATAATAATAAAAACGATATTGAATAAAGTGACGTGTTCAAGGCAGCAAAGTGAATAAGTCATGAGGTATCAGTTCACCTGACATTTTTTTAAAACATCTTATCAACCCCTTAAGTAGTATACTCAGAAATTTTGCGGACATCGAATTGACACAATTTTAAACTTAAAAACTGAAACAAAGTCATTCACAGACGTTATAATTTGATACAAAAATTACGTGGGATATATAAACATTTAAACTGTCCTTTTAGATTCTCAAATGAATTCAAATGACACTGCATTTCTAAATTAGAAGGTGTCATCTAATTAGATCAGAAAAGAACTACTTACGGGGTTAAGTCTGATAAAAAGAAAGATTTCATGGAAACCCTAGAATCAGTGGTGTAATTAAGCAATATGGAACACAATGTGTAGTTGGGTGAAACCTTTAGAAAAAACTATCCACTATCATTAATTATAAAATTGCTTAATTTCTTGAAATGATTAATATCTGTTTAGAATACTGTTAGTTGATATAAAAATTCTTATAAATTTAGAAGTTGTAAGGAAATAATTCAGTTTTTATTTATATTTTTATTTGACCATACTTTTTTAATTTTTTTGTAGATTACCAATGGTTTACAATTAGTATAAAATTGTTTATATCGAGCTTTCATCTTAGCGAAAGCATCTATCTTTATGCAATTGTAATATACGTCTTAGAGTCCGGGATCCCTAAAAGTATGGGTCATTTCCAAGTTTTCCACTCAACAGTTAATCCTCTTAACAGTTTTTCCCGAGATCCTCAAGTGCATCAAATTATATCATTTATTCTATATAAATTATAAGCTAAAATGGGGTCATTCATAGACGTTATAACTCGATACAAAAATGACCGGTAATCCATCAACATCTCAAGTGTTCTATGGGCATGCAGTTGAACCAATACGACAACTTCATCTAATTAATTATTTCAAAACAACTACATTAAGAGGGGGGGGGCAACCACTGCCTGGAAAGGAAACGTGGAGTTGTGGCGACTCTTCCCCTCTCTCAGATATCTATGGAAAGAGAAAACTCTCTTTAAACCGGTTAAAGTCCGAATAGAACCAGCTGAGGGCCAGGTGTCTTCCATGTGGTGTCTGCTTTCTCTAATTCAGCAGCTGGTTTTTCAAACCTTTTGAGACAAAGTACAGGAAGAGGTTCAACTCTTCCTGGCTAATCAGCAGTTATTTTTTTTTAACAAAATGGTTGAAACATACTCCTCTCAAGTAACCTTGGTTGAAACTACAGCGAAATCAAACAGGAATGTCACACTTAAGAACTGGTTCATTACCGTGTTGCAGCTTGTAAATGTGAAAATTGTAATTTCTATTCATATGATCTTTAAGCGAATTATTTATTGATATAATTTTTTAAAAGAACGGTAGTTAAGAAATTATACGAAAAAAGAGCTTCATTAAATAAAAATGATTCTTATTCAGTTCTGTTTTCATAAAATACTCTTAGGGCGCTATTAGCCGAGAGCAACTTGTGGCGCAGCTGTCTGTAAAATTGGCTGCGCCGCCAGTTGCCGAAGTATTTTAAAACCCGGCAAACTGGCGGCGCAGCTTTCAAATAATTGAGGGAAATAGTCATTTGAGAGAATGGCGTCTAAGGAAGAACTTCTTCTCCTTGCTCTTCTAATTAAAAAAGAAAAAGCTAAAGGTTAGAAAAATGCGAAAACATCCCATGTTTGTTTCTCGACTGACTAGGTAGTTATATTATACATTGTTTGACGATCTATGATAGTAAATTTTTCAGTTTTCTTCGCATACTAATACATTCCATGACAAATTAGCATTTTAGTTAATCATTATTTATAAAACAGTTCCGATACTTGTTTGTAAGCTAACAAAATATATAACTCAGATGTATCTAAAATAAATTTAATCGGCAAAATATTAAGGTTAGTTTTTAAGTCTCGAAATGCCTTCTAAACTCATAGGTCTCAGGTTCGGGATTCATTTCACTATGTTGATGAAGCTCTCTTAGTGGATGTTCAAAAGTAAAATTCTTTTTTTTTTATTATTGAAAACTTTGAATATTGCTGTCCAGTAGCCACCCCAGCCTTCGGGCCGCGCCCCCCGCTGAGGTCATAAAAATTTTGTGTCGTCATGACGAATGTCAAACCTCATGGCTTATGTTAACCAAAACACTAACTTTACAGACTTTACTCACCTGACAATAAGAATTATTTTAGATTTTGCCGTTAAGTATTTGGAAAACAGTAAAATATAAAAATTTATCAAATTGAAACTGTGGAACTTTGATAGTTCAAGTGTAAAGTCGTCGGTGACACAATTATTTTTTTCTTTGGTTTCTTTATTCCCCTATTGTCATAATGTTAATATATTGTCTGTAATTCTAATTTATCTTAGTTAATTCGAAGTCAAAAATAATTTTTTTTTTCTAATTAGCTCTTGCGAATGAAATTCTTCATGTCTTTTCAAAAAAGCTATGAGCACGTTTGAAATAAATTGTATCATTCATTTTAAAGTTTTAGTGTACAATTGTTTTATTTTGTTAAAGTGGTCGATACTATTTATTAGTTAAAGCTAATTACTTCTTTATAAATATTGTGAAATTTAAAATTATTTTTTCTCTTTATAATTATTATTACTTTGTTTACTCGTAGTTTTGTGAACGGTGAACTATTTTGCTTTCAAAATAATAGTTTTATGCAACTAGTAGCAAATAAAGTATGTATGAAAACAAACAACTAAGTAAGTATATGAATATTGATTAAACATGAAACGGTATATTATTATTATTATCTTAATATAAATAAAATTAATTTAAAGTTAAAAAATTAGCTTTTCAGCGACACAAATTGCATTTGTGTACAATTTATTTCTAACATTTTAATAATTTTGTCAAAATTAATAATCACACACATTTATATATCAGGAATCCACGTCAAGAATGAAATCTTCAGTTTGTTTTCAAACAATTTCATTAAGTCTTTCATCTGTTGCTCTTGTTGCCTTCTCGATTCCTAGGACATTTTTTAAAAAATATCGCAAAAAAGCAAATGCAATAGACAGCTAAATGAATACTATAGAGCAGATTTCTAAATGACGTATCATATGCGCGCTCAGCTACATTGGATGATCAGTAGCGCCACCGGTTGCCCTCGGCTAATAGGCTCCATTTACTACAATGCCCCGTCAAATATCTGCGCCACCAAATGTTGCCGATGTTGTTGCCGGTTGGGGCAACAGGCGGCAACATGTTGTTCTGTTGCGCCACCGATCGCCGTCGGCTAATAGGATCCATTGGATATAATGGCAGGCGACTCGCGTAAGCAGCCAGTGGCGCCACAAGTTGCTCTCGGCTAATAGCGCCCTTAACTATCAAGATTATGTAATCTTGGTGGAGAAGTCAAAATGCCACTATTCTCAGTAGTGACTGTTTCATTTCTGGATTAACGTCAATTCTTGTTTTCCATTAACCTCAAAGTGGAAGGGAAGCCCCATTCTTTCTTCTCCATCAGAATTCCCGTTTTAAGAAAATATCTTGGGATTTGACTTTTCAATTATCTAAGATACATAATTGTATCTTATTGGTTGCCTGGTGAATCTATATCAAAAGTAATTCAGGTTGTTTCAAACGCCAAAAGAAATGTACAATTCTCTTATGGAAATCAAATAAATAAAATGAGCAAATAAGGAACACTGTTTCAGTGGCTGTCATGTATTGTAGCCGTGGGGTGCCGTAACATGTCCTACATTGCGCAGTGATGCTTTTCGGCATAACTTAAATTTTGTTTTTATAATTAATTTCGATAATTTAATTATTATTCAGTAAAAATAATAAGGTTTTGATTCGATAAAGGTAAGTTTAAAAAAAATCGTTAATAAAAAAATTACTGATTTTTTAATTAATATTAATCAAAAATTAAATTGCCGAATAAATGTTTACAATTTTTTTTTTTTTTCGTTTCTTACTGTTATTTATAAATATTTGTTCAACCACAGCAGAAAAATAATCAACAATCATGAAAATTTAATGTCAATATAAATACTCATGTAAGGATGTTACTTTCGTACTTATTTACGAAAAAGTTTAATAGTACAATATTTTTAATTAATTTTCATTTATCTGTCAGTATCATTATTTTTTTTTATTTTTATACAAAATTAAGGTTCATGTTCTGCAGCAGAAAAGCGTTTAAAACCCGGTTTCTACCATCTTCGGAAGGAAAGAAGATGCTGTATTCCAAACATTAAATTCTTTCCTTTACAAAGTGTGAAGCGGAAAGAATGCGCTTTGTTACTGTGCGTGCGCAGCGGCAGACTGCTGAAAGTCGCATAAACCAGTAAACCATTATCAATATAACCAGCGGGAGTGTTCTCCCCTAAACTTTCTCGTATACTTCCCCAAAAAGGTGCCGTTTCCCCTTCCCCCGCGTGGCTAAAAAAATTCGAACCTATTGTTACCCAGAATCCAATGACTATCAGAAGGTTTTTCAGTACAGTGATTGAAAAATATCTAGGCAAAAAATGAAATTCAAAGAGATGCGTAACGATTTTCTTCTCTTATCGGCTCAAGGATAAACTGACGTAATTCGCTACTCCGTAATGAAATTCCTCTCCGCTCTTGCAGTACGCATGCGTGTGGAGATGAAGAATTCTCTTCAAAAGTAAA
Source organism: Araneus ventricosus (assembly GCA_013235015.1). Lineage (NCBI taxonomy): Eukaryota > Metazoa > Arthropoda > Arachnida > Araneae > Araneidae > Araneus > Araneus ventricosus. The sequence continues at coordinate 72,479 of BGPR01003436.1, forward strand.
GTATACGGACCGACAGACAGTCAACCCTGTGACGGATTTGGCCCAAAATTTTATACGGACCTACAATCATGACGATAAAACCGCGTACCAAATTTTATCCATCTAGCTTTTCAAGGTTTTGAGTTCACATGACTTCGGACATACAGACAGACAGACTTCCCGTTGACGGATTTTGTCCAAAATTTGATAGAAACCTACAAATTATGTTTAAAGACCACATACCAAATTCCATCCCCGTAGCTCTAATAGTTTGAGTTATCGTGTTCACATACACACACACAGACAAACAGACATAATTCCAAAATTGTGTTTTTCGGACTCAAGGAGGTCTAAAACGTGGAGATTCGTCAAAATCTCGAGTTCGAATTTTTTGACGATTACAATACTTTCTCTTTGTATACTGCGTATACGAGAAAGTAAAAATGCGAAGATATTCGATTTACGGCTTTATATACTTAATACAGTAGAATTTATATCGTAAAGAAGTAATGTTTCCAACTTAAATCAATATAAGTTACTCGAATGTAATCAGAACAAATCAAGTTTCGTTGATTTCTCGGCATAACTGAAGAGTTAACAGATTCCAAGAGCAATCAATCGAAACTCTACGGACGAATAGTACATAATTCTTGATATCGAATGGTGGAGCGTTTCTGCTTGGAGTTGAAATTTTTGAAAAAGGGATTAGTGAAAAAAGATTATATAATGTCTAAATTGCTTCAAAACATTCCACATATTCCAGATTTTCTATAACAAGAACAACAAAACTTTGACCCTTGAACGAAATGGACTCGTTAGTCGCAAGAAAAGTGTAACTGAGTATTTCATCTGCGCTCGGTTATATGCATACCACTCTGAAAGGAGAAAATTTAAGCTCCCGAAGATTGAGCTAAAGAAATTCGACGGAGATGCTAAAAACTATTTGACTTTCTGGAGCCAATTTCGAAAAATACATGAAGATTCAAGTATACCGAACGAAGATAAATTCCAGTATCTTCTACAAGCTGTTGTGCCAAAATCAAAGGCTGCTCGTGTGGTTGAAAGTTTCCCGGCAACAGCGGATAATTAACAGAAAACGATTTCGCAGCTTCAGGAACGCTTTGGAAGAAATGATCTATTGGTGCAGATATATGTAAGAGATCTGTTGACCATGGTCATGAAAAACGCGGCCACCGGACGCTCAAAAACAGATCTTCCAGCATTATATGACGAGTTGGAAGCAAAAATACGAGCCCTGGAGAGCTTAGGAAGAACGCAAGAAAAATATGGAGATTTTCTAAGTCCATTAGTGGAGTCCTGCTTACCTGAAGAAGTGTTAGTGGCCTGGGAACGGAGCCGAAATCATAGCTTTACAGAGACTAAAGAATCCCGAACTTTAGAACAATTGATGAACTTTCTTCGTCAGGAAGTTAAAGGGGAAGAAATGGTCAATTTAGCACGGACTGGTTTCGCCTCCAACCAGAGTTCTCGACGAAAGGAACTCCATAATGATCACGTAAAACAATCCGAGTCAACAACAGCATCAGCTTTAGTAAGTCTTCAAACACCAGGTAAGAGAATTCATAACTGTATTTTTTGTGATAAATCACATCCTAGTGAAAAATGTTTTTCCGCAAGGAAAATGACTTTAGCTGCTAAACAAAAATTATTGTTAAAGAAAGGTGCATGTTTTTCTTGTTTAAAGAAAGCTGGTCATTTAAGTAAATTTTGTAATGTTAAAAATCAATTGAATTGTTCTCATTGTAATAATCGTCATTTTGATATAATGTGTGATAAAAATAATGAATCTAAATGTGTTCCAAAATCTGAAAATTCCCTCTCTAATTGCAGCAAAAGCGAAACTATCTTTTTGCAAACACTTTGCGTTCTTATTCGTTATCAAGGTCAACAAGAATTAATTCGCGTTTTGATGGACTCTGGCTCACAAAGTAGCTACATCAGCGAAAAAATCATAACCCAGCTTAAAGCATCTCCTCTTAGAACCGAAACAGTGATTCATGCGCTGTTCGGGGGGAAAGAAACTAAACCAACATATCATGAAGTATTTCCGGTCGAGGTTAGTAATTTAAATAGAACTTTTTCTTGTAGTTTTGAAGTTCTTTCTGAAAAAACGATTTGCGGTTTTATACCTAGGATTGAGAATAAACAGATCTTGAATGAATTAAAAAGAAAGAAAATAGATTTTACTGATTCTTTTCGAAATGAAACGGAAATTAATCTTTTGATCGGAGCAGATGTCTTAGGAAAATTATTGACAGGAAATACAGTTGAATTAGAGTCCGGCTTAACAGCCGTAGAAACGAAACTGGGTTGGACTGTATTTGGAAAGGGCTCATATGAAAAGGATAATATTTTAACGACATTATCAATGCATTCCATGAACGTACCGATAAATAAACTTTGGCAACTTGAGGTTTTAGGGATATCGAGCCCAACCGAAACTGAAAAAGAAAAGGGCGATCTGGATTTAAATGATTTTAATGACAAAATGAAAATTCTTCCTGATGGAAGATATGAAGTAGAACTTCCTTGGAAATATGATTCTAAGAATTTATCCAGTAATAAAGAGTTAGTCTGGAAAAGACATGAAAGAATGATTAACAGATTTGGAAAAGGGGAATTTTTTTCGGATTATCAGAAAGTATTCCAGGATTGGGAAAAATTGAACATTATTGAACGCGTGCCAGATTTCGAATTGAATAGAGAATGCCATTATTTGTCACACCGGCCAGTGATTAAATTAGATAGCCAAACTACTAAAATTCGTCCGGTTTTTGACGCTTCTGCCTCTCAGAGGGGGAATCCTTCTTTGAACGAATGTTTATATAAGGGAATTAATCGTATGGAATTAATACCTGATATTCTTGATCGATTTAGAATGTATCCAATCGGTATTAGTGCGGATATAGAAATGGCATTCTTAATGTTGTCTGTTGCACCTAAGGATAGAGACTTTCTGAGATTTTTTTATCCTTCTAATGATGTAGAATTGATTTACAGACATTGTAGAACTGTGTTTGGTGTTTCTTCGAGTCCCTTTTTATTGAATGCTACAATTATGCATCTTCTTGAAAATTGTACAGAATTTTATGATATTGTACAGAAACTTAAATGTTCTTTCTACGTTAATAATTGTTTAACTGGAGTGCATAATGTTTCAGAGGCTGAGGATTTTATTGAAAAAGCAAAGCTTATCATGGCTAAAGGTTGTTTTAATTTGAGGGGTTGGGAGAGCAATGTAGAGTGTAAACATGCTAGTAAACATTCTGGAAACACTTCGGTTTTAGGAATAATTTGGAATTTGGATGAGGATACATTGAAGTGTAAAATTGATTTTGAAATTTTATCATGCGAAGCTAAAATAACTAAGGGATTTATTTTGTCTACGGTACAAAAATTCTATGATCCTCTTGGTATGTTGACTCCTTCTACATTGCTCCCTAAACTCATATTACAAGATTTATGGAAATCTCATTTTTCTTGGGAGGAGGAATTGCCTTTTACTTTTGTTGATAAGTTTTCTAAATGGTTAAATGAAATGTATTTATTGAAAGATGTAACTTTGCCACGTTTTATGAACTTTAATGAAACATCTGAATTGCATGTGTTTGTAGATGCATGCAAGGGGGCATATGCTGCTTGTGTCTTCGTTAGATCTGAGGTAGAAAGTGAAAGTAAAGTGAGACTCATTCGCGCAAAGAACAGAGTGGCTCCTTTAAAATCTTTCAGCATTCCAAGGTTGGAATTGATGGCTTGTTGCATCGGAGCAAGACTTGTTAATTCTGTTATCAAGGCGATCGATGCATCAAGTATTAAAGTCACACTCTGGTCGGATTCCACTGTTGCTTTGTGGTGGATTAAAGAATATGGAGACTGGTCTGTTTTTGTTGCCAATCGCGTTAAAGAGATCAGAGAGCTAACTGGGTGTTATTCATGGCGACATGTACCAGGAAATATGAATATTGTCGATCTTTTATCTCGTGGATGTACTCCCCAACAAATGTTAAATTCCAAATGGTGGGAGGGTCCATCTTGGTTAAAAGAAAACCCTGAGTCTTGGCCTGTTAGTGACATTATTTGTCAACCTAAAGAAGTAGATATTGAAAAGAGAAAGAGCAAATTAGTAAACATGAATCTAACAGAAGACACACCCCCCCCTTGGTATGCAGAAAGAGTATCTGATTATGATAAAATGATTCGAGTATTTACTTGGATATTGAGATTTGTAAATAATTGTAAATTGTTTAATGGAAAATGTAAAGACTCTGAACTTTCACAATCTGAAATTGAATATTATGAGAAGAAACTGATTCGTTTAATTCAGAGCTATTATCTTTCTGATGCAAAATCTTCCAATTTTATTGAAACTTTCCTAGACAATGAAGGTATTCTAAGAGTGAAAACGAAAATAATTAATCGAAATGATGATAGATCTTTTCTGTATTCAATACTGTTACCAGAAAAATGTGAATTTTTCTAAGCTCTTAATTAGAATTGTACATAGGAAAAACTGTCATGCCGGAATTCAAATGATGCAATGCCTGTTAAGAGAAAGATATTGGATAATCAGGGCTAGGAAAGCTATTAAAAATGTCCTGTATAATTGTGTTATTTGTAAACGCTTTAAGGTTAAATCTATGTCAAGCGAACCAACACCTTTGCCACCAGACCGAGTAACAGATTGTGCGCCATTTGAAATTGTGGGAATAGATTTGGCAGTGCCACTCTTTTTGAAAAATGAAGGAAAAGTGTGGATAGTTCTTTTTACTTGTGCGGTATACCGTGCCATTCACCTTGAACTTGTAAATTCCCTATCTTCTGACGCTTTTCTATTGGCCCTTAGACGGTTTATCGCTAGACGTGGACGGCCACGAACGATTTATTGCGATAATGGAACTAACTTTCGGGGCGCCTCTAATGATCTATCAAAATTGAAGTGGAGTAAAATTCTAAAAGAAACCAGAACTCCTAAAATATTTTGGAAATTTTTTCCTCCTACCGCGGCTTGGTGGGGAGGCTGGTGGGAAAGGTTGGTTCGCACTCTAAAGGATTTGTTAAAACGTACTTTAGGTAAATCAGTTTTAACTTCTAATGAACTGTATACTGTAATTTGTGATTGTGAATCCATCATTAATTGTAGACCGTTAACATATGTCTCAGAAAATCCAGAAGAATTGATTCCTCTTACCCCTAGCATGTTCCTTATCGAAAACAGAAGTTCGAACACTGGGGATATTGAACAGTTAAATTCGAGCAGTCTCAACAAAAGAATAAAATATCGAAGTAAACTTTTGAAGGATCTACGCCAACGCTTTAGAAAGGAATACCTTGGCCAACTTGTGCAGAAACATAATGAAAAGCATTCGCGTAATCCTCAGGTTGGAGAAATAGTTTTAGTAGGTGATAATAATAAAAAACGTTTGTTTTGGGTTTTGGCGAAAATTATTGAGTTGATTCCAGGGCGCGATGGGAAAATTCGCACTGTTAAACTTAAAACTCAGCATGGGACAGTTTTACGCCCTATACAGCGTATCTATCCTTTAGAAATTTATTCAAATCAATCTGTTGATAAGGAACCAGGTGGGGAGGAATCTAATTCCCATGATGTGTCTGATAATAAAAATAAATTGTTGCCTGGGGCTGCTGATGTAATAATGAGAAAATACACCTCATCTGGAAGATATGTGAAAGCACCTAAGAGACTGGATCTTTTGAATAATGTTTGTTATGTGCTTGAGACCCTTTCTGAGTCTCAAGGGGGGAGGATGTTGAAGCGAGAAGTAACCGCCACCAGGCGGCGGTGTTGTTGCGTCAGCCTGCAAGCTGACGGATGTAATAGAACGACTTGTGATCTCGGCGTTGCCGTATGTTTTATGTGTTTCTCTGTGTTTGTGTCGTCCATTGTCAATAAACGTATGTGTCTGAAAGGTTTTTTTTATTTGGCCAAAGCACCCAGCATCTGGTAGATGCAAGCCCCATAAGATTTATGAATTCTATGAGTCTATGTTAAATGGTTTTCGAACACCATGATTTTCCTGACTACAAACTGGCGATTCAGCGCTCCAAGAAAATTTGCCAAAAAAAAAGGCGCCAAGTGGTGTAAGCAAACGTGAATGTAGTTTCCTCACGCAAAATTTAAGAGGCGAATTACAAAATTGAACGAAGAGCATTCAAGTTATGTCAAATTATTCAACAAACGCATCTGTGCAAGTTTTGTAACTTGGCGTTAAATTAAACCATTATGAGAGTACTTTTTCCTCCCGAAAAAATAATGCTGATTCAAAAATTGAACGAAAGTCATTCTTTGACGTCAGAATCAAATAAAAAATGCAGCTTTGCATATTTAGTAACTTCGCATTAACTAACGTTGTAATGCTCGTGTTTCTTCTCTCCGCGAAATTATCAGTGGATTCGAACATTGAATGAAATCCTTTTATATGTCGTCAATATCATTCGACAACCGTAACTGTGTACGTTTTTCAATTTCGCTTTTAAGTACACTGAATGCGAGCTCTTTTTCTGCCCCTTCTCTTAACTCTGGATTCTAAAATTTAATAAAGTTTGTCTCAAACGTACACTCGCATAGTCAAAATCATTCTAGAATTTCTAGAATCGTAATTGTGCATGGTATTACAACTTCACATTGAATTATACTGCAATATGCGTCTTTCTTCCTTTCACAAAATTAGAATTTGAATTCAAAATTGAATTACATGTGACTTATTCAATTCTTAGCTTTCAACGATTGACGATAAACACACTGTTAAATATATGTTCGAGAAGAAACACCGAAAACGAATAAAAAACAATCCTGTATTGTTGCAAAATAACGCATAAAAACATTTTTCGCAATTCATAAATATTAGGGAAAAAAATTTCAAGTCAATTAAATTTTAGTCATTGAAAAATAACGTTCTGAATTTTAAGACGAAGTGAAAATCAGTGTTGTAAGGCAATATTTCCAGAAGTTACCAAGTAAAAACGTTTATACTTTACTTAATTTTTAATTCGCTCCGAGTTGCCTATTTCTATCCTCTATCGTAAGTTTGTACTAAATTTGGTAGCACTAGGTCCAACAGTTTGGCTTGTGATAATTGAGTCGCGTCGTGTTCTGATTATTCCGCTTACTAATGTATAATTCGCTGTAAATATTGCCAGCTATAATTTAATTCTATTAATTTTGAATGTGGTAGTAAAAAGAAACCAGACATTATTTATCTTTGCTTAATTTATTAATATCAGTCTTCTCGATTTTCAATTCAAACCTCAACATTTTCATCCGAAGCTTCTGATGAGCTGGTTTTACTACAAGTGGAATGAAGAAAAAGAAATAAGTAAAGAAGTAGAATGAAGTAAACAGGGGTGAAAGATTTTCAGCTTTTTATGTTTGCGCCAGTTCAAGAAAAACTTCTGAAAACACAATAATGCAAAGAATCTTTGTATCTACATATATCAGAACGAATTTGTTAAAAAAACCCGGTTGTTTAAAAGATTCAACTTTTTACTTTCTCGTATACGAAGTATACAAAGAGAAAGTATTGTAATCGTCAAAAAATTCGAATTCGAGATTTTGTCGAATCTCCACCTTTTAGACTCCCTTAGTCCGAAAAACACAATTTTGGAATTATGTCTGTGTGTCTGTCTGTCTGTGAACACGATAACTCGAAAACTATTAGAGCTACGGGGATGAAATTTGGTATGTGGTCTTTAAACATAATTTGTAGGTTTCTGTCAAATTTTGGACAAACTCCATCAAAGGGAAGTCTGTCTGTCTGCTTGTTCGAGGTCATGCGAACGCTATAACTCAAAAACTTGAATAGCTAGATGGATAAAATTTTGTACACTGTTTTATCGTCATGAATGTAGGTCCGTATAAAATTTTGGGCCAAATCCGTCAACGGGCTGACTGTCTGTCGGTCAGGGCCGTACCGAGGGGGTGGCAAGATTGGCCCCTGCCAATGGCGCAGGCAGAACGGGGACGCAAAAATGACCATTTAAAAAACTTAGTTTAAGAGTTAGATTGGTACGATTTGCTGTGCAAATAAAAAAGAATTTGAGGTTAAGTCTTCAGTCGCTCACTAAACTAATTGAGTGGCTAATTGTTTTGTCCAGTTGTCTGGTTGTGACACCCTTAAGGAAAGAGAGAGAGAGAGAAAGGACCTGCAACTTTTCTTGGAATAAAATAGCAAGTAGCTTTATGTCTCAAACTGATGTGGCAATCAGCAATTTGAGTTTCTTGCTGCAGAAGGGAAAAAAGGCCCCCTTTAGCAAGGCGAAAAGGGTCCTTTTTGACCATGGGTGTGGTTCTTGCCTATGAATGGCAAAACAACATGCTTTTTCTTCTTTTTTTCATCTCATTTTACAGTCGTAAAATAGATGGACAAGGGAACTCACCTGCCTTAAGAATCTTCTTCGAACTTCTAAGACGATGATAAGAGGGGAGGGAGGGCAAAAAATTCACGTAATTTAATTATTAAAAGCTCAAAGGAAAAGAAGAATCGCGCTGTTTCTTAGAATGTTGTGCTTCAGGGTAGGGTGTTCTTATTTTATCTTGTTTACTGTACTATAGGAAGGATAAAGGGACCTCGTCCTTATTGAACGAGTGATCCTTTGGTGTTTCTTTAGTGGCAAATAATACGAAGGAAATGTTGCATTTCTGTTTTTGTTACATCAGAGAGTAGGCGCATAAAGAAATACTTGGACATTTTAAATCCTTTCTAAAGAGATAAATTAGTTTTAAAGAGGTGAGCTCAAATTATTTCTGTATTTTTAAATTGCTTCTGTTGTATTAAATACTAGCCACCTTCTACTGCCAGCTGACTCGCCCATTTTATTAATTATATATTATTTATGTCAACCAATTTTAAAAACATCAACTTATTTAATTTTTCGCAAACTTATTTGAACTAAATTTTAAGGCAATATCTTTTGCATCTAATAAAATTAATGACTTTGATTTTTGCATTCAATTGTTAAAAAAGTCTTAGGCAGAATGGCTCTTTAATATCATTAAATCCAATGAAAATTAATTTTTATTTCGATCATGCATAATTCAGATTTAAATTACATTTATTCCACTTTATTTATCTGACTATAACTTGAATGTTTTACCTAATTATTACAAATAAATAGATGGTATGGTTTCCATCGAGGATTATCTGCCCTAAGTGAAAAAAGGAATTTTAGATCATATATAAAAAAGTAAATCTATCAAAATAATTTAGTAAATCTATTAAAAAAGTAAATTTATTTCAAGTAGCATAAATTTAATAAAAAAAATTGACTAAAAAAACTGGAAAAGCAACGAAAATTGCAGCATTTCATTACAACAAAAGAAGGTTTTATATTGTAATAATAAAAATAATTTTTATATTACGTTTTTAACATAAGAGAAACATTAAATTAAACACAGGGTATCTGCCAAAATACAGTTTTACAAAATCATAAATTTCCATGACTTAGAAATGCTTTAGTTAAAGTATACACGAATTAAACGTCTTATGTAAATGCAAACAAAAGGTATGCGTTTGGAGATAATACAGGAATTTTGGGATACAAAACAAACTCGTGTACATAGAAATAAATTATTGTATTTCCGTATCTAATCTAATCTTAATCATATAGCAGATTTGTAAATGCAACCAAAATTTTTCTAATTCAATTTGAATTCAATAACTTTAGCCAAATGATAAGATAGTAAAATTAGCAGTAAATAATGCAACTGTGATGATTTTAAAAAAATATTTAATGTATCACAATAATGATTATTTACATTTCTGTATTAATTAAAAATTAATGTCTCAATATAAAGTTCTTATATTTAAACTTAATTTTAATCTTCACAGTAAGAATTTTTTCTTTTCCTCCAAAATTTTAATTTTTCCTTTAAATTCAGTTTCTTCCTTCTCTTTTTCCAATCGGATTTTCTTTTTCTGATTATATAACTGCTGCAATTTATTTTCTAATTTTCTCTTTTCTTGTGTCTTTGATGCTTTTTTTTATCTATAAATATTCTTTCTTCCTCATTAAACCCGCTCTATACAGATGCTTCGCACCACGAACAGCTAACAACATTCTTTTAGTAATAGAGACATTTTCAACTTCCCCAAGAGATTTAATTACATCGTATGCTCGTCTATGATTAATCAAACTTTGCTTTTTCAAGTTTTCAACTAGCATTGTTTTATTGACAGAGAAGCCCCTTTCCACTGAAGCATTTCCATGGGAGAATATAAAGCATAATTTTACGACCTGCCGCAGGTCTTCCCAATTTTTTTCCCCTTTGACAATAATCCATAGTAAAAGTTATCGAGCTCTAGATGGCACTCATCAGACAAAAAATTTTCAAACTCATCCTGATATCTTTCTTTTGACAACAGAGCAAAAGGATACATATTGGTCTTTTCCTCTTTCTGCCATTGTCTCGGTGATTTGGTTTGCACTATGTAGTACTTCAAGAACTATGTTAAACCGAATTAACCCAATATTTGAATTATTCAACATAACAGAAGGATGCAAGCTGGATAAACCTCTAACAAGTTCATTTGAGAGGGCTCTTATCAATAATTTTTTGAGCCAAATTCTGCAAAATTTTCTGACAGTCCAGAAAAAAAAGACCTTTGTCTTGTCAGCTATTTTAACTCTTTCACGTATTTTTTAGCTCCAAAGCCAATATCTATGTTCTTAGCTTCAAAGAGACTATCTTTAGAGTTGAGGTCAAATTTCAACAATGCTGAGCCCTCAACAACTTTTTCAGGCTTGACAAATTTTTTTATGATCGCTCCTAACAGCTGAGACAATTCTGCATACAAGTAGGGCACACACACTTTTCACTTTGAAAATTTGTCAAAAAAGTTTCACATTGTAGTGACAATGACCTAAAGAAAGCAAGTTTGCATTTTATGAAAGGATCTTTCATAGACGTTTGCAAAGAGGCCTTAAGTTTGCTATCAGAATGTTTTAATTGTGATAGATACTTCGTGACTGGTTCAACTATTTCAATGGCTCTTGCTATGCAATCACTGTTTTCTAGCCATCAAACAGCACAAAATTTTTTCGGAAAAATAAAACAACCTGTAATTCTAGTAAAATCTGCTCTTCTAGCTGGAGAATCCTTAAATAAATAATATAAATTTCTTAAACTTATTATTAGGCGATTAAAGCCTAGCGAATCCATGACAGCCTATAGTTTTTCATGACCTTTACTCAATTTTTTCTGAAAATCATGACTTTTCATGACAAAATTAAACCATTATCTAAATTCCTGACTTTCCACACTGAAAAAAAATTCTGTTCAAAACTACCAGAATATGGTAAAATTTACCGTATTGTCTGACTCATATGGAACACCATAAAGTACGGTATTTTTTGCCGTAGCAGCTTAGTAATGACGTTATGGTAAAATAACGAGAAAAATATCGTTTATTTACCACGCTGTTTGATATGGAATTTGGTATTATTACCGTACAGAAAGGTAATACTACCAAATAAGATGGTAATTTAGACCGTTATTTTGATAAATTTACCAGAATAACTCTGGTTCTATTACCAATAAGATGGTAATTTAGACCATTTAATTTGATAAATTTACCAAAATAACTCTGGTTCTATTACAAATTATCTGGTAAAATTTCAGATACGGTATGTCCATTTATAATGCCAATCGCATTAATATTTATTTATTTTTGCTTTTTAACCGGTAAAACTTTACTCAATTCTCAACAACACTACGATTTTTTTAAAAGAAGAATGTTTGTAAATATACAAATGCCTGAGGCAGAGTGAAAAAATGAACTATAAAAATAAATGCAAAAACTCATTGACTCATTTTTTATAAATTGTTAAATTTATTAAGTAATGCTATAAATACTAAAATTTATCATTTCTTGGTAATTTAATTTTCTTTATTAATATACATAATATGCAGTGTATTTATTTTAAGTATTTAAGAAAACAAAAGCACATATTTCAAATCTAACTTCAATTTATTGGACAGTGTTGAGAGCTTGCTTTTATACTTTCTCAACAGGAAGTGACTTCATTACGTAGGAAGTGATGTAATCTCCAGAAAGTTCATGAAGCCAGTAGAAAAAGATTGAAGGTTCGAGGTCCTTCTACAAAATTCCTTTTGTCGCCAACTTCGCCGCCAAGTCACCCAAGTGGTCGCCAAATATATCGCCAAGATTAGCAACTTAAGGAAACAACTTTATAGCTTTTGTTGGCCTCCACTTCTGTGATTGCTTTACAATTTATTTGTAGAACAATTCCTAAAAATAAGTTGGCGTAGACTGTTGATAAGACTTCATCTAAAAAATGTAAAACAATTCAATTAACATTTTGAATGATTCTTATAGTAAGGCAAAAACGGTTCTTAATATGTTAAGATCTCGCACACTGAGTCAATACTGAAGGGATCGCCTTAAACTTATTTTTTTTTACAAAATCTAAAATATTGAACAATCCATTTAGTAAATATAATGTTTTATAATTAAAAATAAAGGATCATAAAAAATGAATTGGGATTAATTATCGATCACTTAAAGTAGTACTCTCATTTTTTACGTTGATTGCTCTTGACTTCATCATACAAAAATTTCAGCAAAGAAATGATAAAACAAAAATGGAAGTATTTTAAAGAAAGCTTAATTTCTACTAAATAGCAAGCTCAAAAAGCACTGGGCATGTAAGCTCCCCCTTTCCTTTACCTCTTGTAAAATAGCAAGATTACTCAATTTATTAAACTTCAATAACGTGACTAATACCTTTATTAAAAAAAGTGATGGTACATTTACTTTTAAACTAAGTGGATACTTTTTCTGTTATCTACTAGTTCACTTTCAATAAAAAATAACGAATGATTTCACACACAAATTTTAATTTTTAAATCATTAATGTAACATAGTGAACACTAATAGCTTACTGCTTCTGCATAAATGCTAATAAGCAAAATAATTTTGCTACCACCTTATTCAAGCATATTTAAAACGGCACTCATATGTCCCGGTCGGGGCAAAGGGGTTTAATTAAACATTATACAAATTGGAACAAAATTTCAACATAAAATACACTGTTTTTTATATTATTAAATTCAGCAGTTTTTTACCCTTTTCATCAAGATTTATGTTCTTTTCTCGCATTAGACCTCTAAAGGTAGAATCTTGCTTCACTTTTTCTTTTCTTTGAGCTATGTCCATTTTCTTCATACAGTTATCAGCAGCTAAAAATAAATTAACGACCTATTTTTTACTCAAGTCCATGAATTTGATCACATATCCAAAATTGAAAGCAAATATATGAAATGGTATACATATTTGGAAAACTAGTTTTTCTTACCGATAACCAAATATTCTGATTCGGATACATATGTTATGTCCAGAATAAAAGTAACTAAAATTTCTTACGAGGTTTTAATTTAATGTAATAAGGAAACTATTTCCTTATTTTAGAAATTTTATTTAAATTAATTAATCAGTTAAGTAAGAAATAATAATGTCTCCTGGATTAGAAACTTATAATTGTATCAATTTTAAAAATTAGTTCTAAAAAATTTTAACATCATAACATTTTCATAAAAAAATAAAAACATTAAGTAAAAGCTAAACGATAAAAAAATGATGTACTAATATAACATTATTTTAGCAACCTGAAATATTTTTTTGAAAATTAATTTAGAACGTTTTATGAGCAAAAAAATTCACTCTTAAGTTCTTTGTGCAAAATAAGGCTATATTTCGAAAATGGACTCCTGGGGGGGGGGGAGTTTGGACCGACCTCTGCATTATTCACCACTGAATTTCTTCCCACTGCAACTGCCCTATTAAATTTTATGCATTGAAATTAGCAGTACATTTTGAACGAGCATAATCAGAGCTTTTAGAATTGTGCTATTTGTATAAATACAAATTTTCCACTAACTGTAGTAAACGAAATAAGTTCAACTCGTATTCAACAATTTTCAAAATATTTGTTTTTCTCAAAATTTAATTATTTAATTACAATTCTTTCGTTATGAATAGGTAGACTAAATCCATATGATAAACGATGTGTGCATATTAATACAGAGATGATTAGTAGCCTCAAAATGAGAACATTTTCAAAGTCACTATTATTAAAACTTCAACAAAGCATTACAGTTATTCTGCTTATTTTGTTTGACAAATTTTTTTATTGGATAATAACACCATTTCTATAAATCTTGATCATGAATTGTGAAAATGTGCTAGCGGTTTTGGCACAAAAGGTTTTTCAAGGTAATTTCAGGGGAAGAAAATTCTGTTCTCATAGAAATAAAAAAAAAATTCTATTGTCTCAATCTTATAAACTGGCACCTTGAATACATGTGTCTTTCCTAGACCTTTGTATTTTAGTGGTGCCACTTTTGAAAGCTTCTTTGAATATTATATAACGCTACGCTACCTGTCAACGTTTTAAGAATATGTAAAACTAAATATATTAAAAGTATTTTTTCTTTCAAAAAAATTCCTTTTTTTGTTGAAAAAAAATTTATATTCGAAAAATAGGATTACAGAAAAATTTTGTATATCATACCAAAATTTTTATATTTACATCACAAATCAAGTGAAGCCACCTCGTTGTTCCAAAAGAAGTGAATCCAATTTCAAAAGTACTTAAACATAAATAAATGTATTTAGAGTTTTAGGTAACGTTCCCTTCTAAAATCTCAGTTTCTCTCTCTCTAAAATCCCTTATGTTTGTGTGAGCAATGAAATACAACTCTACAATGTACTTAAAAACCTGGAGTGGAAAACTACCTAATTACTCAAAACTATTGCATCTTAACATAGGTTAACATTCTTATAAATAATTAAATAAAAATGAAAATCACATTCAGATTTATATATTTATTTTGTAAATTAATAAATATAGTAATTGATCAAATTAAAAATGTTTCAATTCTGTATTCGATATAATTTAGCAGCAGATATTCAGAATAGCTATTAGATATGTTCAAAAATTATACTGAACCTTATACATCTTATTTATTTCAATATTTTTATAACTTCTGTAAATTTAACATAATTTTAGCTACTACATTGTTGCTTTAGAGTTGTCCGGTAAAGAAAGATAAAAGTAATTTCGCCTAAAATAAGATCTCAGAAAATATAGAAGACATGAATAGGAAATAAAGTACAGACTCTTTAAATGACACAGCTCAAGTTTAGGAGCTATGTGGATTATGTGTCGATTATAAGTTGCTTACAATTTTCTTTTTTAATTATTTGAAAAACTATATGTAAATGCATAGAATTGAAAGTAAAAAAATCTAAAGACTGTTATCGGCGAGAGTGTGTTTAACACCTTTAGCAGAATTGACAGTGAATAGTTCGTAGAGGTGGTACAGTTACGAGATCAGGTTTTCTTAAAAATGATTTATTATTAATCCAAATCATAATACTCTTCACTGGAGTAATCAAAATAATAAAATAAGTTTAAAAGATACTTCTCTAACACGAAAAATATTGCCAGAAATTATAACCCGATCTCGTGCACGTATATCATTCTCCCGTTCTCAAGAATGAAGAATGTCTCCGGCGTATGCTCCAGAACTGAGTTCTTAGCTTGTACCGGGTTCAAAAATTGTTAGATCAAGGGGTCTATTCTGGTACCCCCGGTTGGGTTGGGAGTTGGGTTGAGTTCCGTTGTTAACGTGCGGAACCCAACCCAACCGGAGGTACCAGAATAGACCCCCAAGAGTATCACAAAATTATGCCTTCGTTTCAAAATGCTTAAAAGGCAAGAAAAAATTGTCATCAAAAGACGGGCTAAAATTATTGCCGATTTGATTCGGTCAAGAGAAAAAAAAAATGGCATCCTCCGAGAAAGGCCTCCATATTCTCTTTGCTCCTGTTCTCATCTCCAACTGACAAAAACATGTCAACAACCCGCCACTACAGTTGCGTATAAAAAAAACCGTTTTATTTCCATTCGAAGTATTGCCAACCGCAGATGACTAAACGCGCACCGATCCGGTTCGAATCAACCTACGATCATGCTATGGAATTGGAAAAATACCCAGGGACTCTACTATCCCCGGATCCGAAAATAAATTTATTGCTAACTTTTTACTAAATGTCTAACAAGACAAAAACAAAAAAAGAATTATAAATATTCTACCCATCCCTATTCTTCATAAAAAATATATAATTTTAGATATGACAGTTTTAAGAAGCACAGTATAAATAATAGAAAGATGTTCAAGTTATGAAGGAAAAAAACGTAATAGGAACATTCTTTCAATTTGTTCTTATGATCACTTTATTTTGATAATTTTCATATTATTTATGCAAGAAGTTTCCAAATAAAATACAGGAAATAACAAATTATTTAATTTTTGCTTTTACCATTATCTGATGTAACAAAAAACTATTGCAAATTGAATAATTTTGACGCATTCCTTTTCACCATACAGATGGAAATAAAGTTTAACATATCTTCATACGTCTGTAGTAATTGTTTAATAACCTAGTTTTCATAATCTTAATTTTAAAAAAAAAGTAAAATTTCGACATTTCATTTCAGGAAACGGTAGCAAAACGAACTTTAAACGTAATTCGTTTATGAGGAAAAGATATTTAAAAATAAACGGCAATTAAATATTAAATTATTGGCTTAACATCGATGAAGTATACATTAAATGCATTAAGGAAGTGAACAATATATTTTCATTTTTTTCACATTGTAAAAAACAAGTCATGAGCTAAGAAATTTGCTAATTATTTAAAGATTTTTACCTTTAATTTATACATTCAAATGTAATGGGGTCGAAGGCAAACGACTGGGCATAAACAAAAAAAAAATCGACAAAAATCCTTTAATATGATTGATATGAAAAGAAACTACAAATAAAGTATTCTTGTGAACATATATATGCATATATTTACCTTATTTTTTCTTCGACATTCAATTTACCCAGCTGTCAAATTTTTAACTTTCAATAAATGAGAAATTTTATTTTCATATATATTTAATTCAACATTACCGAAAAATCAATTCAAAATAAAATTTAGTACTTACCAGTAAACTCCTGTTACCAGTTCTTCAAATCCCCACTCCTTTAGCTTTTCTTTAATGTCTATTTTCAATGGATATGTAGCTCTAACGCAAGAATGTCCCGCCATGCTAAACATGGCCGAGCGAACAGAGAAAGATTTTTCGTTTAACGTATCTTCATTTCCAAACTGAAACTTTCAGTAAATTGCACTACGAACTTAACAGATACATAAAACAGACGCTGCTATGGATTGATCCATCAGGGTATAGAATCTTTTCACACTTCAACACTTCATTAATGTCCTTCTTTTCACTTATATATTGGTGTACTTGAGGAGGAACGTTATATACTTCATTCCAACGAAGTGCCGCCATATTTGAGATTTACCATATGGGATGGTAAAAAAAATAAATGCACTGATACCATTGTATTCGGTAGATGTCAGAGAGGTCATCATAGTCAAATCACCAAACGTATGGTAAAATGAACGATACTTTCTGAAGAATAATCTAGTAATTTTATCGTGATTCTCGTAAAAAAACGAAGTGTATGGTGTGAAAACCGTTTTTCCTGGTAAATTAACTTCTCAGCGTTGTAATTTTACTAAACAGGTGGGTAAAAAGAGCCGTAATTTCGAAAACCAGAAATTCTCGTAAACCGTTACCAGAACGAACAGTAAGATTATTAAACAAATGATTTAAATACCGTAAATTTTGTTGATTATCACCAGAATTTTGGTTTCATTACCAGAAATGCCATTACCATACAAATATGGTTTATTTCCCAGAATTTTTTTCTCAGTGCAGGTGCGCGGAAACCATGTAAACATTAAGAGAAATATTAAATTAAAGATTTGATGAATTAGTGAAATTGGTTTGACTTTCAATCCAGCATTGTTGTAAATTATACTTAAAAATACTTTTTAAAACAATTGTCAAATTTAAGAAAGAATTACACGACAACTAGACTGTTAACATGTGAAAGAAATTTTTTTTTGAATTATAAGACGGTGCAGAAATTATTTTTAAATGATAATATTTTCGGCTATTATCGATGAACCCCCTCCCCCCCAAAAAATTCTTTCTTCAGTTTTAATTAATTAAAGTTTTAAAAATCTCACTGGGTGTACTTTGCCATCCTTCATAGTAGGTTTGTACCATATTTGACAACTCTAGGCTCAACAGTCTGTCTTGTAGAACGCCAACAGACAGTCACCTATGCATACACGCGCTTTTATTAGTAGTAAAAATATGCATACAAAAGCATGATTACAAGCAAAATATAAAATTGTCATTATAGTATTTCTTGTTAGAGTTTATTGCATAAAAAAACTAATGCAACTATTCTACACCAAAATCATGATCTCCTTGATTTTGCTTGTCTTGATCAGTGTAACTGATTTAATCATAAAATTTTACTTTACAATAATGTATACAAAGATGAATGTAATTTGTCTTCTGAGAAAATTAACATTTTTGCTTGATAGTGATGAAATTTGGCGCATATGCTCTTCAACACAAGAGTAGAATCACTATCAACTTTTCAAAGCTCAAAAGATATTTAAAATTTCAGTTGATATAAAAGTAGGCAAGATTTTGCAGTTTTTTCGCCATATTTTTCAAAAATATCATCTAAAAAATTACTTTTTATGACATTTTAAAATTTTAAAAAATATATCTTTTTAATGATACCAATTTAAAAACTGTACAATTATTTTCTTTAATTTAAAGAAATTTAAAAAATGTATAATTTGCAACAATACTTTTCAATTTTAAAATGACAAACTAATTTCCTTATTTAATCACATTATCACTAATTTCCTTATTTTTATATAATCGAATATTTAATCACATGATCCCAGCATAGCGAAATTCACGGATGAGAAGCTGCCGTATAAGTTAGCAAGTACTCGCTCGCTTTGGTGAATACAGTAATGGTGGTGTGGCTCTTAGGGCCTATCTCCGATGACGGGTCGTCCCCCAGTAAAATGGGGGGGGGGGGCGTAGCAGGCACCGCTCATAAGGGGGGCCCACAGTGCCTGATGAAGTCGTGGCGGCCGGTCATTCAATGTAGATCCGGGTGCCAAAGAAGGGTGGGGTGATGGCTTTTTGTGATTTAATCACATGACCTTTAACCATTGTTAATATTATGGTGAACAAAATTTGGTCTCTTTGATACATTTAACTACTCTAGCTCCAAAGTAGATTTTCATTTACGCACAGTTTTTTCTTATACACTTTTTGAAATATATTTTTCAACTCAAGCTCATTAAATAAAGTGATTTTTATATCATTTGATAAGTTTTATGCAGTGAAATATTTTCTTTTTCGCCACAAATTATAATATTTTCTCCCTTCAGTTATAATGAGATAATTGATCTATGCATTTTGTTTTTTCTTTTGCTATTGAATTACAGATTCTTAGTTTCATTTTAATTTCGAAATCATTGTAATTCAGGTGTCTTCTTTTTTGACATCTTGACTAAGAAAAAAATGAAAATGAACTTTTATTATCTTCACAAAATTTATTTGGAAAATTCTGGTACTTATCTTTTTTTATAAATGATATTTTTAACATTTTTCTTGAAATTGTTTTTGGAAATTTAGCTTGTACTTCAGGATTATTTCTTTTAGTTTTTCAAATCATCATATTATTCTTTCATTCGATATGTAATAAGACGTTTAGATATTTTACAACTTTTCCTTCTGTTAATTTTTTGCTGTTTATAGTTTGGCCATGCGGAGACGTTTAGCTCATTACAATTAACACTAAAATGTTTTATTTCGAAAGCAAGGAGAGAAAAAGGTAAATTTATTTCACATATATTTCAATTTTCATTAAATTCGCATTTTTCAATCTTATCAAACAATAAAAATAAAATTTTAAATAGTTATGTATTCCTTATTAATTGTTTCACAGCCAAGATATTCCAAGCAAACAAGCTGGTCTCTAAAGGCGGTTAGTTAGAAATATATTAAAATTATAAACAGAAGCTACCATAAGCAGAATAATGGTTTACAAAGTAAACTTGCTCATGTGGCAGATCAACAGATTCACAGATCATACTCTGATCTAGAAAAAGTCATTTGATATTAATAAAATTTGAATTCATCTCATATATACTCAACTCTTAA
Organism: Araneus ventricosus; assembly: GCA_013235015.1. Classification (NCBI taxonomy): domain Eukaryota; kingdom Metazoa; phylum Arthropoda; class Arachnida; order Araneae; family Araneidae; genus Araneus; species Araneus ventricosus. The sequence goes on from BGPR01003436.1 coordinate 92,624, forward strand.
TTTCAGCTCTAATTTCTTTTATTTCTAATTAGTAATTTATGTACTGTACACTATACATAGTGTGAAGCAAATAAATTCTCTTCTTTATTATGCATCACACAAAAGCCAATATTTAATAGCTGCAATAAGATATAGATTTTGTTTTATTTTCTGCCTTTTAGAAAATATGTGCAATTTGCAATTTATTTGATGATACATTTATTTTGTTGTGTACAGTATTTTTCATGAAAATAGTTCATTAAAGTATTTTTTAAGAATACGTAATTTTTATTGAACCTATTTAATAAATTATACAATACGCCAAAATACGTGTATAAAAATATTTACAGGAATGTAGTTTTTTCCGAGTGGGGGTTTTATAGAGGGGATGAAAAATTAATGAAAATGTGTCACGTAAGGGGGGGGCGCAGCTTTAACAGTTCCGCCAAGGGCGCAGGATCACCTTGGTACGGCCCTGCTGTCGGTCTGTATAATAGCATAATTGTTAAGCATTCGTTTGAAAACTTTATCTCCGTGCGCATGTGTACTGGTAGCAATCTCTGGTAGCAAGCGGAAGGATTACGTCACTTTGTCCTTGAGACGGAGTTTGTGATAGATTCGTTTTATCTTCTGTTTTGTTTTTGCTCGCTCGTGCCCTCGCATTGCTAGAGTGTGATGGAAAATGAATATTGTTAAGTTTTAATATACAGGCATCTCTTTGGATATGATTCTTCATCTAAATATTTTACGATTACTATAATCTACAATGAGAAACCTTCTGATATTCGTTGCATTCTGGGTTACAGTAGGTTCGATTTTTTTTATCTACGCAGAGGGGAGGGGAAATGACAAATTTTCGAGCAGTAACACGAGAAAGTTTAGGGGAGGCCACTCCCACTGGTTTGTATTCAGTGTACTAGCCATCTTCGGCGACCAGCTTGTTCACCGGGAATATAATTTCAATTGAATCTCTTATGCCTAATTTAATATTCCTGATTCCCTTAACAATTTCAAATTGTGATAGACATTTAATTCATGTTCTTTCAGTAGCTTTGCACCTGTTTTGTTCGTTGTCTGCATGAACATCCCTAATAGAGTGAGGTAGCTGGCTGTGTCATGCAACTTCAAATTGCACATTGTCGGCATCAACTTCATTCTTATTCCTCTTGCAAAATTTACATTTGATTTTAACTTTAAAATGGCGCGGTACATTTTACTTCAGCCGCGTGTTAGCTGGATGAAAATATGATGATTAAATCCTAGCATTAAACATTAAGATATCACCTTATCTTTCAACAACAATGGAGAAACACGCAATTAAATGTTTCTTTAAACAATGAAAACGGTTTGAATTGCCTTGCAACAATGAAAAGTATTGTTGTAAATTAGGCCAAAAAATATTTTTAAAAATTCATTAAAATTAGAAATAAATTGTGCGGCAACTTAATGGATATCATTGAAAAAGTACTTTTTTGCACTTTCAGATGGCGTTATGCTTTAATATTTTCGGAAGTTGTAACGGAAAAACGCCAAAATTTCGCTTGATATTTAATTAATTAAAATTTCAAAAAAGGGTTCCGAGGTGCACATTCCTACCCTCCAAAATATGTTTGTGCCAAATTTAGTGGCTCTAAGTCCAGTGATCGGGCCTGTAGAGCACCAACATACCCACAGAGACATTCTCCTTTATTATTATTAAAGATTTGCTAGATAATTTTGTTCTTATAATTTCTTTGTCTGATTTCTCTATATTTCCCGAAATTTTTATTCATTTATTTGGATATTTCTCGAATGTTCTTTGTATGTTTTAAAACGAGCAGGGCCGAATTAAGTCCTCTAGAAGCCCCCTGTTTTCCCTACTCGAACTTCCAAAACTAGATGATTTTGCATTTATTGTAATTTAATTTCTATATAAGCAATTTTAAGTTGCAAATATTAACAAATTGAATTAGCAAAGTATTAACTTCTGACCTCTTTCAAGAGAGTCAGTTCCTGTATACCAAGTATAAAGAAATGTAAATTTTAAAGTAATTTAATACAAAATTAGAAAAAAAACTTTTTCAATATAATCTAAATGCTATTTAATTATAGGATCGCGTTTTTTTGAAATATAAAACATTTTTTTAGCATTATAAAACAACTTAATATAAAATTTAAGAAAAGTAATTAATTAGAAATATGTTAAAATGATGCACTAAATTTAAAATTAAATTTAATCATTTTGAAATTTTAATGCTGAACACGGCTTAATCAATTGTAATGCATCTGCACAAATATACTATCACTGCTCGGCTATTTTTCTCTGAAAAAACTGTTGTACTTTGATAAATTGTTCCGCGAACTATTTTTAAATTGAATATTGATAACAAATTCGAATTTGGTTAATTTGAAACTGAGGGATCCACAATAAAAATTAGATGTATCCAAAAGTTCGAATTAAGAAAAATTGGGTTTAAGAACAAACACAAGAAACAACGACAGTTTTTATTCTGAAAACAGAAATAGGGATTTATTTAAAAGTTTTAATGAATATACGTAATTAATTAATAAACAGTAAATAATTTTGATCTATAAAGTAATATTAGATATAATTTAAAAATTTTTAATTATTCCAATAAATAAGTAAGTAATTTAAATAAAGAAACATATGTACGGCACCTAGAGTGCAAAAATTTGTGTAATTATTTTTTAATTAAATACATAGAACAGCAGCTAAGAGTGAGTCCTTGATTAATTATGGGCCTTAAAGATAATTCGCTGGCACTCATAAGATACGAACGTATTTAACTAACGAAAACAATTCAGAAACGAGCCCGTTTTCAGTTTTGACCTAAAATTAACAAAAATAAATTCGAATTATATTCTTATGTACAGAACTTGCCTATTACTAGTAATGATTATCAAAGCATTTGATAAAGAAAGAAATCAATGAAAACGAAAGTTTACCATTCAATCTAATGATTGAAATGATATCTTTGTGAGAGAGTGTTACATGAAAATGAATTTGATAAAAACTAAATTATATCACTATAAAAAAAATCATTTTGGAGCTCCCAGCGCGTTTGAAAAGACAGCGAGCGCACACAAAAAATGAAGAATCGTAAGATTAAAAATCGCATGTATGCGCACCCGTCGTAACTGAACAGTTTAGACGCCGTGAAATCGCCCGCTGCAGGCAACCCGACGAAACTGTTTAGTTTCCGAAGGATTATGTGTATGCGCCTCGAAGATTTCAGTAACGTCATAAAATCACGTGCTAACAGATAGCCAATCGCTGGTCGAATGGCATGTTGAGAAGGGAATTCCCCTCCGAGTCATCAGAACTTGAATGCATAAACTAACGGCGGGTTTCTGGTTTCACGCAGTACTGTGTTCATTTTCATTTCGAATACTTGTCTATAATTGTTATTTTCATAAATCTTCTATTGTCAAAAGCTTTTGGAAAACATACTCGGCATGGCAACCAAAACTCGTGGTGAAACAAGCGGATGCACTTTCCAGTGGAAAATTGAAAATATAACTCACTGCTGGTTGAAAAAGGGAGAAACGGTAGACAGTCCCAGATTTATTGCAGATGCACTGGAAGGCACGAAATGGTTTTTGCAGCTGTGTCCTTCGGGAAATAATGATGGAAATTACTGCGGTTTTTATCTTTCCAGAGAAAAGGACTGCGTAGGGCCGGATAACTTTGAAGTAAATTACCAGTTAGCAATACTGGATAAAGATGGCTCAATCTTGACAGAAAGAATTGTATCGAAGCATAATTACATGAAATTCAGTGAATGGGGCAGTGAATGGGAATTCCCTAAATACGAGGAAAGGGAAAAGATTTTCGTTACACAAAGAGAAGCATTTCTTCCTGAAGATACTCTCACGGTTCAGTGTACGATATGGAATACAGAAGTGAAACCTGTTAAACCGCAACAATTATATGCCCGAACGGTTTTTAAAGTGAAGCGGAAAAATTTCATGTGGAGAATCGACGAATTCAGCACTCTTATATCCGGCCTGAAAAATAAAATCAAAGATAGATTAATTGAGTTTGATCTTGTTTTTAACGAAGGACTGGATTTCGAAAAAAAATTGGTCTTGAATATCAATTCATTCGATGACAGTATAAAATATTTTTCCCTTAAGGCTTCTACTGTAAATTCCGAAGGGAAGAAGGAAAATTGTGGAAACCACGAATATTTTGCCGGGGATTTGAAGAGGGGAGTATTAGGTACTCTGCTCTTCACTAAACAGTTGATGGAAAACGAAAGTCTATACTTGCCAAATGATGTTCTCTCTCTTGATTGTGAATACGCCTATTCAAATGGAACTGTTTCATATGAACAATGTGGCTGTGGCATAATTTCTCTTAAATCAACGAATACAGTGGTTGAAAGTGGAAATGAGCATAATATCGGAAAAGAGAAATCTCGAATCGTACCGGTTATGGCGAATGACTTGAAGTCCATGTATACCGACAGGATTTTCAGCGACACTGAGCTTCGTACCTCAACGCAAACCTTTTCAGCTCACAAGAATATTTTAAGCGCCAGATCCCCTGTGTTCAGAAAAATGTTTAGCAACGACATGAAGGAGAAGAACAGCGGGCACGTCGACATCACCGATTTGGAAGACGATACGCTTCACCGAATGCTCCTATACATATACACGGATACCCTGGATGATATGCAGTTCGACAATGCTTGCAAACTGTACGTGGCTGCTGATAAATATGAGATGCTGACACTAAGGAGCAGTTGCTCTTCTTTTTTGAAAGACAACTTGTCTCCTGCCAAAGCTTGTGACGTTTTAGCTCTGGCTGACGGGCACCAAGACGACGACCTGAAAAGTGATGTACAGGATTTTATTCTGAAGCATGATAAAGAAGTTTTTGGATCACTGGAATGGAAACATTTCATGACGACCAACATTCAACTAGCTGCTGATATAATGTTCCGATTTACCCAGTGTAAGATACACGAACCATGAGATGCGTAAGTGGTTAGCATTTTTTCCCATTAATCTTTTTTTCTTTTACTTGTATGCTACTGAAAATCATACGTACTTGTTTTTTCAAATTTCTTTTATTGTGTCATATCTTTGGGAGCAATTCTATTCTTAAATTATTCAGATGAAATTCCCATTTTGCTTATTGCAGTGACGTTTTTTGTAAAAACTTAATTTTAATTGGTATTAATTAATGCATTTTGTTTACTAGTATAATTAGGTGTTTGTTGTTAGAGGTCGTCTAGATTATTAAAACTGATAACTTCTATGTTTACATTTCATTTGTTGTTGAACCCATATAAATATGTGAAGTGAGTTGGAATAAAGAAACTAATTGTATATTTCTCTTATTTGATTGTCTTTATGTTCAAAAATTCTAACCATTTTTTTCTCTTAATATATCATAAATTTTCCACTCTACTTTTAACTCTTGATATGATTGAATTGTTTTACCGAGAGGAGAGAAGAAAAGTGATACAGAATTTTCACGCACGAAACAGAATTTTAATGTTTAAAGTATGCACTATGTGATGTCTAATATTGCGTATTTTTATACTCTTGTATTGTATCGGAATATTACCGAATCGCATCATTATATCATTGATTTTTATCTCGGAACTTTTTAATTTTGATGGTAGCGAATTTTTGCATAAAGCTGCATCTTAAAATCTTACATTTAAAAAATAAAAAAGAATGATACATTTAAGGTAGTTTGTTTGATATCTGCTTGAGACTAGTGCATCATATTAAAACGTCAATAAAGATGTTAGTTTATTTTAACTTCTGATTTCATTTAATAACTCCGACACAGAGAATGTTCCTCAAGAATTAGTGAATGAGATTCATTACAAGTCGCAAGTACTTTGCCACTTTAGAGGTGCACATTAACCAATGATTCCTGCTTTTCTGAATGGTGAACTAAGCATCTTAAACTAGCATTCTCGTACTCAATTTACCTCTCCCCTGCAAGAAGCATTTCTTTCAGATAGAGTTTGGTTTCTGTGCGATGATATGATTTTCTGAGGTCCAACTCTTGATGTAGGTAGTAAGTGTAAGGATATAAGTTAAGAAATTGGAAAAAAAATTAGGGAAAAAGTGAAGGTAAGAGGAATAAAATAAAATTGCGAAAGCAAAGAAGTGTCAAAATGGTCATTGCTTTTAACAGTTTTCAGATCTCCTTTTTATTTGATATAAAGGGAAATACTGAAATTTTATTAATTTTTTAAAAGTGAATTGTTAAAATTTATAATCCTGGAGCCCATTTTCCTTATAATAATAAGCATGTACAGCAGTGTGTTAAAAACAAAAAATAAATTAAAGAATAACAAGCATAATCATTCAGTTTGCCGAATATTTTACTAAATATATTTTAGAGGGCTTGCTTTATTGATTCCACAACATATTTCACGAAATAAAATAAGAGTAAATATTCATTACTGCCAAAGAATCTGAAAAATAAACAGATTCTTCTTTCGTAGTTTCCAACGATGGAAGATAAACGTGCTATTAAATATTTGTAGAAACATTGAAAATGGTTTGAATTTTATTATGACGATGTGCTGTATTGCTGCAAATTACGCATATAAACATTTTTCGAAAATTATCAAAATTAAAGAAATTTTCAAGACAAACTGGTATCATTGATAATGTTTTGAATTTTAAGATGTGAAAATCAGTGTTATTAAGTAATATTTCCAGTTATCGACTAAAATCGTAAATATTTTACATAATTTTTAATTAGTTAAAATTTTAAGAAAATCGCCAAAAGTTTGCACAGTTTCATCCTCTCTAAAGTGTATCTTTATTAAAGTTAGTAGACTAGGTCCAATGATTTGTCATGTGGTATTGGCTTTCGTCGTGCTCTAATTATTCCGTTAACGGATACAAATGGATGAACAAATGTTTGAGTTCTGCATCTATATTGTCTGCTATAGTTCAATTTCATTTATTTCGATTACCAGTCATTAGCCTTAATTTTCCTTTTCTTAGATCATCAATACCAGATTTCTCGCTTTTCAATTCAAACCTCAAATTTTTCTTCCAAAGCTTCCAATGAGAAAGTTTACTACATTTAGAATATCTTTCAGCCCCTGGAAGCACAGTGTATAGCGAGATCTTATTTTCTGAAGCTCTTAATATGCATATATGAACTATATGCATATATGAACTAAACACAACTGACTTCTTCCTGAAATTGCTGAACAATTATTGTCCTTGCATCATATTTTCAGGCTTTACAATGATAAATGATATGCAACATAATTAAATACACTTATGTCCAATGCAACTTACAATTGGGCAAATGTTAGTCGATTTTTTAATAAATGTACTGAATAGTTATTCTGTAATATTTTTTATTAGATGCATTTAAAAGCACAGTTAAAAAAAATTATTTCCCTGAATATATTCGTCCGAATATCTGTTTAGTATTCGGCTGAAGGGTCGAATAGGCCAAATACTTGCCGAATATCCATTACATACCTATTGTATCAATGCTAATGCGTTTAAAAAAGGCCGTTTTCAAATTAGGTTAATTTTGATGATTCAATCCTATATTTAGTGACTTTTAACCATGGTATACTAATTTTGTTCCGAAAATGAAAAAATATTTACAACCAATTATCACTATCCAAGCCTAACCTAACTAGAACTAGCTTGAGAAGAAACCTGAGGAAGCTCACGGATTCGGATAGACTTGCATCTTTTAAATAGCATTTTTTCGGAAATTGGGAAACTTAATGGGAATTTTAAAATAATTTTTCTGCCGTTAGCAATTTCAAGTACTACGATGAGAAAATCATTATGGTTCTGTTGCGTCATTTTATTTGGAGGAAACTCTTGGCAATGCTTTTCTCGGTGATTTTTCATACGTCTTTGGAATTTCAAGTCATGGTAAGTTCATATGTATAACAAACCTGTAAAGTTTAAGAAACAGGCGATGCAGAATAATGGAATTTGTATTCGTAATTCACTCGTCTTGACTGTACAAATTCAGTTATAAAATCAAGAAAGAACTTCTGTTTGTTTTATTTGTATAGCTGCGTAATCATTAGTTATATGCATCAAAATACAAGTCCAAATTAAGACTTCGGAAATTCTTATTTCATTTTCTTCCTTCAAATATGTTTTATCTATTCTATGATTCTTTATCATCATGTGAATTAACTTTTAAAATCACAGTGTTCACACAAATCGAATAATAAAGAACACAGAAAAGGTGATGAAGATATTTTCAGCGGTAATAAAGAAAACGGTGTTAAATAAAGTGACGTTGAAATAAGCAAAAGGTGCCAGTTCACCGGATTTCTATTCTTCTATTTTAACACATCTTACTAACTGTGACAAAAAGAAAGTTCTGAAAACACTAGAATCAGTGGTGCAACTTGGCAATTTAGAGCCTCTGGCAATTATTTAAGGTTAAGGCCTTAAAGATTAAACTCAACACTGTCATTAATTATAAAGCTGCTTCATTTCTTGAGACGCTTACTAATACTGTTAGTTGATTCGAAGATTCTTATTAATTTAGAAGTTGTAAGGAAATAATTCAATATTTATGTACATTTTTATTTGACACTACTTTTATATTTTTTTGTAAATTAGCAATAGTTTACAATTAATATAACCTTGTTTATTTCGAATTTTCATCTCAGCAAAAGTATCTATGTTTATGTTGTTAAAATACCTCGGGTCGGAACCTCGGAATACCAGTCTTGCCATCCAACAGTTACGTCATTGCCTGGAATCATGATGACTCCTGCCCCACTCCAACTGAGATCAGCCATGTATGTGGGCCTGTTGGACGTTAAATCATACATAGGGGGCCAAACATCCTCTCACTGGTATTATGCGGAAGTTTGGAGAGGAGGTGCCAGCTCATGTGTCGTCCTTATATGACTGCGGTTCAAAATTACGAGGTCTGCCCCAAATAGCCCTTGTGTTGCTTCGAAACGGGACGTTACTGTAACTAAACGAAACTAAAACAAATGGAATCCCTCTTTAAGAAGAAGAGGGTAAACTCCCTTTGATCCAGGCAGAGTCCCTACGCACTTTGAACCAGTTGCCGTCCATTTGGGGTCTGTTTTCTCCTGTGCAGCAGGTGGTTTTCAAATCTTATGAGTCGAATTAAACTACAGGAACGGGTTCAATCCTTCGATGGTGATCAATAGAATTTCTTTCTATCAAATTGTTTGAAGCAAGGAAATCAAACAAGAATTCCACACTTCAAAATTGGTTCATTAGCATCCCGCTCATGCTGTAGCTTGTAAATGTGAAATTTATAATTGCTATTCATGTAATTCATTAACTGAACTACTTTATATATATATATATAAACACTACTTATTTTCAAAAGAATAATAGTTAAAAATTAGATGAAAATAAATAAGAAGGATTCTCTATTTGTTTATTTTCATAAAGTTCAAAATGGTCTAATCTTGGAGCAAAAGACAAAATGACTCCATGTTTCATTCACAATAGTGACGATTTCATATTCATATAACTCATGAACTGATCTATTTATGCTACATTATCCGAATATGAAGCTTAGCGTATATCCATATTCAAATAAGAGACAGTCTCTGTAGAATAAAACACTGTTTATTTTATTCAATCATTTTTTATTGTAGATTTCAGATAATCATGAGAGAGATCAAGCCATGATGAAAATATAAAGAGACGCAAAGCGCAGTCACCGGCGACGGTTGAAACAAAGGAAGAATTACGCCAGAGCGACGCGTCTGGTAGGAAGGGTTGCATGTTTTTAAAAAGAGAAAATATGGTGGCCGTCAAGCCCTTTTAAACTGCGGAGGAACAGGAAAATCCCCGAACGCTACGGCCCATCGAATCCGTATCTCGGAGAGTTACAGGGACAGTTAGTCTTATACTAGATCTTAAGTAGAGATAATTTTATGAATTAAAAGCTAAGGAGCGTTTTTTTTTAAATAGAAAAATGTGAAATCATTACATTTATATATAAATGACTACATATTTTCAAAAGAATGATAGTTAAAAATTATATAAAAAAGTACTTGCATCTTCGTCAGAACCTCCGCATAGAGAAGATCAATTGAGTTTAGCCTTTCAATTATCTAAAATATATAATAACACTATACTCTGAATCGTACCAAAAGCGCTTACGGGTGATTGACTTCCGAAAGAAATATACGATTCCGTCATGCAAATCGAACTAATAAAATTAATGAACGATGAACCACCGACTTACCAAAACCATTTATTATTTTAAACCATTATTATTATATATTAAATTATTTAATTTTAAAATTATTATTTATTTTAAATTTTATTTATTTTTTATTTTAAATTATTTAATTTTAAAATTATTATTTTAAATTTTATTTATTTTTATATTTTAAACCATTATTATTTTTTATTATTTTAAAACCAGCATTATATTTTTTATTATTTTAAAACCATTATTATATTTTTTATTTTAAACCCTTTAATATTTATTTATATTTTAAATAGAATGAATTGATAAATCCAATATCTATAGACCTTTTGCTTTTCCAAGTTAATGATCTAGATAGAGGCTACCAACGAAGATAATGATTCTGTATGTTCGAGTGGGTGTGCCCCTGGGGCGCCAATTCTATTCTGTTTGAATAAAGACGGCTCTGTCTTGTATGAAACAAGTGCAACGAAATATTATTTCAAGAAATCCTGTAATTGGGGTTTCCATGCATTCCTGACACGAAAAAGTGTTTCCACTACTGAAAGAAAAGCATTTCTGCCTGAAGATAGTCTGACGGTTCAGTGTACTATGTGGAATAAAGGAGAGAAACCTGTTAAGCCAAAAGATTTGTATTCCCGAACGATTTTCAAAGTGAATCGAAGATCTTTTACATGGGGAATCGGCTAATTCAGCACTCTTAAATCCGGCCTAAAAAATAAATTCAAAGACAATTTCATTGATATTGATCTCGTTATAAATGAAGAACTTGATTCTGAAAAAAATTACTGGTAAATATCAATTCATTCGATGAAGGTATAAAATGTTTTTCTTTTAAGATTTCTTTTGTAGATTCCGAAGAAAAAACAGCAAATTCGGAAACACATGATTATTTCGCTGATGATCTGAAGAAAGGAGAATTATCTATGCTAATCGACACTAAAAAGTTGATGGGAAAGAGAGTCGAGATGTTCAATTACCAGGACATGGCTAATGATGTTCTCTCTCTTGATTGTGAATACGTTCGTTAGACCTTCTAAAACTGCTTTATTTGAATTTCTTGTCTACGGTTCAATTTCATCAAAATTGACAAACGAAGTTGTTGAAAACAAAAAAGAGCATTATGCTGGTAAAGAGAAATCTCGAAACATATCAGATATGGTGGGCGACTTGAAATGCATGGACATCGATGCTATCCTTTGCGACACGGAGCTTCGTACTTCGACGCACACTTTTACAGCTCACAAAATAATTTTAAGCATCTGATCTCCAGTTTGTAGTAGAATGTTCAGTAACGACGTGAAGGAGAAAAACAGTGGACACGTCGACACAACCGATATCGAAAACGACACCATACGCAATGCTGCTGTACATGTACATGGATTCTCTGGAAGATCTGCATTTTGAAAGCGCATCCAAGTTGTACGCGGCGGCCCTTCTCTAAAAAGCAAATGTGCTTCTTACTTGACAGATAATTTATGCCCAGCCGAAGTTTGTGATGTTTTAGTATTGGCTGGCTTGCACCAAGATAACGATCTAAACTTTTTTGCGGAAGATTATATACTAAATCATGACAAAGAAGTTTTTGGCTCCCAAGAATGGAAAGATTTTATGGACGCTAAATCTTAAATTAGCTGCGAATATAATGTATCGGAAGGTCTTTCCTGGCTAGGATTTAGCCATGCGATTCGTAAGTGAAATAACTTACTTTTTTCCCATTAAAATGCTTTTTATTATGTTTTTAAATGCGAAAGCAATCGAATTTGGTTACCTTTGCATAAAGTTTTCGTATGTTTTTCATTTTGCCTTTTCTTTGGAAAAACTATTTTTATTCGATTTTCAATTTGAGACACCCATTTTTAATTTTTGCAAGGACATGTAATGCTGATTTTTTTTTATTAATTTTGCTTTCTCTTTTAAAATTACGTTAATAATTTTAGCGAGAGATGACAGCTTTTTAATGCATTTTGAAAGAGTATAAGAAAGGAAATATATTCTATTAGTGTGAATTAATAAATTTTATGATGAATTTTATGCATTGAATAGTTATTTTAGTATTTTGTGTGGCAATTTTAGAAATGTTGATGTTTGTAAAGATGTCGCTACTTTTAAATGCTAATTTGATGCTACCGTTTTTCATCAGAACGGCATTTCAAAATCATCACAAGTTTAACAAGAACTTAAATATTTGAACATAGAAGCAATGGTAATATTTGCGCTTCATGCTTTTATACTTTTTCAATTTGCACAAAAATTATCTAAAATGAGTGAATTTTATATTTTGTTTATTGCCTGTATCTTGAACATCCAAGAAAGTTTTCAAATTCCGTTGTAATGCTTTATGAATGATGATTTCCAAATTTTCAGCACTTTTATCTCAATACCTTAATTGGCATTTAAAGACTCTGTTTTCATTATTATGATTTGATGATAGTGTGAAAATTCACTTTTATTAGTGAATACACTTTTATTTAACTTGTTCTCTTTCCTGTTTGTAAAGATGCAATTGTGTTAATCGGTTTTTCACTCACTTCCTGATGGGCTAGAGCAGAGGTTCTCAGCCTGTGGTACACGTAACCCTAGGGGTACGCGACGGACCAGTTGGGGGTACCCGAAATCAAAGTCGGTAATGGCGGACGCAAGAAAATATAAAGAATTAAAAAGTTACAGTATTTTCTACGCTCATAATAAGAAAAAGGAAAGCAAAAGAAAACCTGGTAAATGATTGATATTTTGTCTTCACCAGCCCCGATTATTCATGAATCATCAGTGTTCGCAAAAGCTGTAGCTTCACTAGGAGCCAGTGTGGTATGCTTTTTATTTATGTTTTTTCTAGTTTAGGCTTATCGAGAACAATACGGAATCCTCTCAAAGATTATTGTTTAGACGTTATTAAAAACATGCCTAAACGCAGGTGTCATTAATTGCTCGATTGGGATGCGTACTGAATAACGACTGTTCATATAAATCAAGCTTTGTGTTTTTATGGCGCTCAATTTGATTGGTTTGGTTTGTTTTGTGGCACAAAACTGGTGTTTGTAGGCTATGCATGCTCAATTTCAAGTGCTTGTCATTAGAGTGACTTCAATCCGATATTGTTTGATTTCTCAAAATGGAGAAGTGATTGAAAACTGGAACTCTTAAGAGATCGGCATCTAGAACTGAAATTTGAACCACCGATTTGACGGCTATGGAGATAATTGTGGATCAGCAAGATTATAACAATGAAATGCAAAGGCCGACTGATTGGCCTGCTCAGATAAGAAATAAAATTGATTAATTCACTGAAAAGAAAGTAAAGCAAAATACATTCTGACATAATAAAAAACAAAATACGCATTTACACTGATATAATACACCTATAAATAGGATTGTATTAGTACTGCACAATGATAATAATTAACTTTTCAATGCTAAATCAAAATGCATTGTTAGTAATTAAAAATACAATATTTTTGTATAAATTTTTATTGTATGAGAGGGGTTCGCGCGATGAAAATTATGGTTGAAAATCGGGTCGCAAACACTGAAAGGTTACGAAACACTGCATCAGTGCGTCTCCGAAGAAGAGAAAATATTCTAACGAATCACGGGTGATGAAGATTGTCCAAAACCACTCTGCGTTGTTTGTGGAGAGATATTGTCAAATGGAAGCATGAAGCCATCTTTAATAATGCGGTATTTGGCGGCTAATTCAACTAACACACGATTGTTCAAATCTTTGTGTGGAGACATGGGCAGCCTACATACTACATTACTTTTGCACACAGAAGTGAGATGGCTTTCGCGAGAAAACGTACTCGCAAGATTGTTTGAACTGAGACATGAAGTTTATATGTTTTTTGAAGACCACCCTTTCACGCTGAGATCTAAATTTTATGAAAGTCCATGGTTGCAGCAGCTTGCGTACTTATCAGACAATTTTTCAGAAATAAATAAACTTAATTTAGGATTACAGAACCATTCCATAGCCATTTTTAAGGTAGTTGACAAAATCAAATCTATGATTACTGAATTTTCGGCAATCCTGTATAAAAAAAACCCAGTATGAAGTTTTTGAGACACTTCACAGTTTTTTATCTGAGAACGAAATTAAATTAACATAAATAAAAATTTGTATAATAGCACATTTAAAAGGACTTAAGTTGTCATTCGGATAATAATTTCCGAAGTTTAGTGATGCAGATGTGGGGATTTTAAATTCATTCAACGAAGCGTTTTTTCAAAAAGCTGAAAATTTAGCAATTTCTGAAAAAGAAAAATTAATTGATCTTTCCACTGATTCTTCATTAGAATCTGAATTAAAAAAAAAGAAATTTGATTAACTTCTGGGTAGCAGTGAAAGAAGAGTATCAAGAACTCGGTGATAAGCAATAAAATATTTAATACCTTTTACTAACACAGAACTTGTGGAAAGAGCATTCTCGTCTTATACATATATTAAGAATAAATATCGAAATAAGCTTGACGCAGCTAAAGATATGAGATTTTATCTTTCTTCATTTGAACCCAATTTTATAAAACTTAGCTCAATGAAACAAGCTCAAGGATCGCATTGAAATATTCTTGCACTTGAATAACTGATTATTACGAAGTGTAATTTTTAGCTAACCTTATAAGTTAATGTGTGATTATTACAATACTGTTTATATTTGATTTGCCGTTTAACTAATACTATTTTAACCCTTTATAGTTCTCTGGTATAGTTACCACCTACGAAAGATTTTTTCTCATGTCTCGAAACATTATTGTTAAATGATAAATAGTTTAATTGGATGCTTAACATTCCATTGAGCTAAAATAATAACCTAGATAAACATTAATTTTATAGTTTAATCGTAATTAAATTCAAAAGTGGTAAGTATGCTTACCAATGCCCGTTCACGGCTTGAGTGTTTTCATAAGGAAATCATGTTACAGCATATGTCATTAAATTTCAACTCACGGAAATTTTTCAGAAGTAAAACGAAGTCGTATTTTGTTCTTTATATCTAACACATTCTTATATTTAAATATCTGCATTCGTTACTGAATTTATTTAATTTAAATTCAACTTTCATTTTTAAAATTCTACAAAAACTGTTGATGCAGGAGGAGTTTCTATAAATTCGAGATCTTCCTGTTAATGATCTTATGCATATTTTGATTTAAATTTTGGTGTGTTCATTATTTAAATTCCCTAGTTTATGAATTTTTAGTTTCTTTATGAGCACAAAATGTGGTTAAGATATTAGTAAAATTGTGTTAGGTTGCAACAGTTTTATTTTTATGCGATGTAGCGCTCCTCCTAGCTGTCCCATCAGATACAAAATGAACTTCAAAATTTAATTTAATTAATTATTTAATTTCAATTCGAATAAATTACATGGGTTTTTACTTACAAATTTACAGAAAGATGTTTTAAATTACCTAAATTAAGTGGTAAATATACTTACCAGTAGACATTCCAAGATATTTTTACCCTTAATGCTAAGTATGCTTACCACTTTCAGTTTCCCCTGAATGATCTCTGGTAAGTATATTTACCACCCCCTATTTCATAAATTATTTGTTAAATCAGCAAACGTGTGATGTTTTTGTATTTACAACATCAGTTTAACATAATATAACCCCCCAAAACATTATTTCGAGATGCCCCGGAGTTATGTCCTATAAAGGGTTAAAATTGGAATAAAATATAAAATTAAAAATAACTCTTGCAAATGTCATTAATTCGCATTATTAGACTCTTAAGCTTACCTAAGCTCTTAGCATTATCGATAAAAATCTTGCATAGACGGATAATTGAGGGGGTATGACAGTAGGGGGTACGCGAAAATGAAAAGACTAATCAAGGGTATGCGAGGGAAAAAAGGTTGAGAACCCCTGTGCTAGAGGAATGAAATTCAATACACTTATGTGTTTTCCATGACAACAGGTTCGCTAAAAGGCGATCCGGGCCTCGGATCAAAGCACTGGCATACTACAGACCCCTTATGCCCAACAATTTGCCTTGAACATAAAGAGTATACATGTATGTTACGGTCAGTGGCGAATCCAGGGGGTCTACCGGGTTGCAGCCCCCACCCCCCAGCTAAGCCAGAAATCTGGATACTATTTAAAATCACTTCAACAGTTAGTTCTTAATTTCCTTTTAAAAAAATAATAAAAACGTGACAACATTGCTTTCTGGCTTGACAGGCTCGAAAATTTTCCTACTTTTCTAGTCATCCCAGTTGTACTTGTAGCGTTGTCGTAGTTGAAGACATATTTTGGCTAGTTACTTCATTGCATTTTTTATTAAATTATCTCAAGTATTGTAGTGTTTTTTTATTATTCTTATTGTCAGGTGAGTAAAGTCTGTAAAGTTAGTGTTTTGGTTTACATAAGCCATGAGGTTTGATAATCGTCACGACGACACAAAATTTTTATGACCTCAGCCCCTCCCAGACTCAAAACCTGGATTCGCCACTGGTTACGGTCAATCTGGATGATCGATTATTACACATAATTACCCCGGTTATTATATATAATCACCCTTTATTATGATTAATTACCGTGGTGATTATATAGACTGGTCATAAATTAGTGAACTCGTTTCCAAAATTAATAAAAAAATATTAAAAAACTAATGATATTACAACTGCGTTTTTTTTTATTTAAATGAGAGAGCAAATAAAGAAGTATTTTTCAAATAGGTGGCGTACCATTACGGCGTTCTAAATTTGCTACAGAGAGAGATTTTCATACGGAATGGCTACCGATCAGCAGAAGCCGATGCATGCCAGGGGTGCAGAATATGTCCGATCCGGCGATCTAGGATTTGAGGATATTTTAGCCATCTGGGGAAATTTTGCGGGAAAATATACAATTGATTTCGATTTTAACAATGAATTGCAAAATTCCCCGAGATAGAAAAATTTTCCATACAATAAAAAGATACGCATGACGACTTTCACAAGATTGATCTCGGAATAATATGTATATTATATAGCAATATATTTTTCTTCCCCTTTCTCATTCCTTAAAATGATGTTTTCAACTTTTCCACCGATCAACCTTTCGCTTTCTGTTTGCGTGACCGATCGCTATTTTGTAAACATGGATTGTTAGCGGTGTGCATATTAAACGCGTTTTCTCCTTTGGTTGTGCGTGCGCAATACGTATTTTTCCGCGGCAGCTACGCTGGCTGTGTTGGAAACGGTTGGCTTGGTTTTCGCCGCGCACAGTTGCGGTAACTTCGATCTCGGCGAGGGAGAAGAAATGGTCGGTAAGGGTGACCTCGCGTCAATGATTCTATTTATTCGATTTATTTCATAATGAAAGTATACAACGCCAACATTTAAAAACAAAACAGAAGTTGAGTTTGCATTGCAGTTTCCGTGGTAGGCGCGATAAACTAGCCTCTCATACATCCTCTAAACATGAGGCTGAACGGCCTAGAGAAAAAAAATCAAGCCTTCTATCAGTATTATTTGCTACGAAAAATATTGATCCTAATTCTAAAAGGGGAACGAAGGGGGAAATCAACCTGATGAACCATGTAATAAATTATTAAACGTTGAATTGGAACATAGGCCTATTGTTGAACCTGGTACTTCTCAAAATAATGATTTTGTTCAAATTGATAATGATACAAATGTTAATAATCAACTATCATCAATAAATCCGGCAGTTTTATGCCTAAACGAAAAAGTTAGTGAAATTTTACAAAAAAATCGAACCAAACATTCAGAGCAAGAATTATCCTACACCAGGACCAGTTCTTGTCTAACCACTCCAGAAAGTGAGGAGTTTGAAGCGAAACTCAAACTTATAACAGTTAGCAGATCGGTAACACAAATATGTAGTAATAAAAAAGAGACCCAAGATCTACAAAACATCAAAAGCGGTTGACAACATCCACAAAGACAGTGGAAGATTGCAGTTTCTCAATAACCCTCTGACAACTACGAGTTCTCAAAATCTGAGTACAGTTGCAGACGAAGGTTTGCTTACTAATCGATCTGTGGTATGGATTCGTCCCCCCCCCCTTTCCAACTTTTCTGCTGACTACGGGTGGTGGAAGATATGAATGGCAGGCCTTTCATCCCTTATCTCTCCCCTAAGGGTCCCTTTAATGACCACTCGCTCAACTGCCTTCTCCCCCCTTTCGGAACAGCAACCGCCCGAAATCCGCCCCAATAGTATAGAAGTCGCATGGCCGGTTACGGCTGGCTTAGGAGTCAGAGTGATAATTGGCAATTTATCAGAAAAGGTAATTAAAATCGTTGTATTTGTTGGTTAAAACTGCGCATTTATTAATAAATGTTAGGCATAAGAATTAGATTAAAACTTGCATGCATTAACTTAATTTACCTTTTAAATACCTAGCCATGCTACAAGTTCTCTCTATAGGTTTTTTAAAAATGCGACTAGTACATTGCAAAATTTTCTATATCTACGGTAATACAGAATTTATGTAAACCTATAACATATTGTAAAATGTTGTGGAAATTTTCATATGGATTGGGGGAAATGTTGGGATTAAAAACATTTTCTGCACCCCTGATGCACGCTTTCTGGTTTCCTTTTTTAGTTTTTCTTGAATATCTCGAAAATTATTAAGTTTTCGAATGACAATTGATTTAACAAATTAAAGAGCGTAAATTTTCCTACAAGAACATGCTTTCATTTTCTTCCAGCTTTAAGGGTTTCGCAGATAATTGTTAGTTTTATAACCACTTCATGGTGGAAAATGCCTGTGTTAAAAGATTCAGAGCCCTTTGGATCGAATAAAGCAGTTTTTATTTGCAGCATGGTCTATCATGCATGAAAATCAGAATCACAGTGAGGATAAAATGAAAGTCACTTATATACATAGATTTTCAAGAGGATAGAAAAGCAGCCAATGGGGATTCATAATGATACAGTGAAACAGCGAATAGAAAACATTAATACGGCAACCAATCAGCTCTATTTAAAAAGCCGTGATGTTTCCGAAACTTAGTGATGTAATGTGCGAACTCTACTCTAACAACAATGACTCTAAAAAATATGAGATGTCCAATAATTTACGGCCACCGTAACGGCGTGTTACCTATCTGAAAAAAGAAACTTTTAAAAATTTGTTCTTATTAAAAAAAAAAAAACGTAGTTGTAACATTATTAGTTTGTTTATTAATTTTTGACATGGGTCCAATAATAATTTATGACTATCCTGTATAATAACCGGATGAAAATCTGGTAATTATATATAATAACCAATTATCCACATTGGCCTCAACATATATATTTCCTAAGCATGGGCCGTTACCCCCTCCCTCGGGACTTTGCTTCTGCTGCCACTTCCTTCTTGATTGACTTAGATGTCAATACACTATTTTAACCCTTTGTGGTCGATGGCGGCGTGTAAAATTTTTTTGCGACTCCTCTGGGGAGAGCGACTACCTTTTTTTTTGAAGAAAAGCCTTATATTTTTTTTATTGTCAATTAAATTTCTTTGAATTTAGCGACCCACAAAATTTTTCTCGCGATCCCTCTGGGGGTCGCGACCCATGGTTTGCGCACCACTTACGTAATCGATTAATTTATTTTAATTTTGATTCCGTGCTAGTGTCGTCATTTCATAGTAAATTTAAGAATGAATTGGTTGCAATATTCCAGAATATTTAAAATAAGGAATTATAAATTAAAGACTAAGCAGTAGGATATAATTAAAATAAAAAAGATTCTACTTTATGGTAAACTAATAAAAATGTATTTTTAAACATTGCTTTTATGAAAGTTATTATTTTTGTATATTAGGATATTTTTCTAAATTCTATCCTACAGAATGGATGCTCTATTTTTTTGTTATAGTGCGCGTTGGCGATATATACACCTAAGTTCAGAGTTGATGATTACATTTTCTTCCATTTTAAACCCGAGTCGGATGCCATTATATTTTAAACTAGCCGCCTTGGGGACCAGCTTGTTCACCGGGAATAAAATTTCAATTGAATATCTTATACATAATTTGATATTCATGATTCCCTTATCAAAGTTATTTTAAATTGTGATAGACATTTAACCCAAGCTCTTTCAGTGGCATTTACCTGTTTTGTTCATTGTCTACATGAACGTCCCTAATAGAGTCAAGTAGATCTCCTTGTCATGTAACATTAATTGCACCCTGGCCGCGCGAGCTTCACTTTCTTATCCTTCATGCAAAATGCGCATTTGATTTTGATTTTAAAATGGTGCGGCACGTTTCACTTGCAACTGCATGTTAACTGTTTTAAAACATAATGATAAAAAGAATTTAAGCATCTTTCAGCGTACTGGATATATTTATTAATATACTAACTATCTTAAAGGACTTTTATTACAGATTTCAGAGTAAAATTGATGAAATAAAACAGAAATAAATTCCTTAGCTTTCAACAAATGAAAAAGAAACACGCAATTAAATATTTGTTTAAACAATGAAATCGGTTGGAATTTGATTGCAACAATGAAAAGTATTGTTGTAAATTATGCCTAAAGATATTTTTAAAAAATTAGTAAAATTAGAGAAAAAAAATTGTACAGCAACTTCATTAATAACATTCAAAAGAGAAGTTTTTGCACTTTCAGATGTGTAAAAATGACTTTTGTGCTGAAATCTTTTCGAAAGCTATTAAGGAAAAACACTGAAATTTTCCTTAATTTTTAATTACTTAAAATTTAAAAAAGGCTCCAAGGTGCACATTCCGACCCTCAAAAGTATGTTTGTGCCAAATTTCATAGCTCTAGGTAAAACGGTCTGCACTAAAAGAGCGCCAACACACACACTCCTTTATTTTTAGCCAATAGGATTGATTTAACCCCTTAAAAGTCGCATTTTTTTGCCATCTAATAAGATGACCTCTCCTGTTTTGGAAAGAAGCTGTTGTGTAATCAACTGACATAATACGAACAGTACAAACAATTTGTGTCAAAATTAATATTATTATTATTTTATTATTTCCTAGTTCATTTTTTTATTCAGAACAGTTTTTTTTCCTGATATTTGTGTTTAATTGTGTATGTTTTCCAAACTTTTTTGCATGTTTCCTACATGTTTTATATTTAATCAAGTTCTGTTGTTTAAATGTTTTTAATCATTTCTGTCTGTAAATGTCAAACTCTTTAAGAATGTGTTGCTCAGTCAAGGCATATATTTGTTCTGATTCAGTTATTTCTCCAGTTTAAGTTTTGGGTTTTTTTTTTTCATAAGTTTAAACCATGGGGAATTTAAAGTTGTTCAGGGTATGACATTCGCATGGGATATCAGGACCCTGTGGTGGAAATTGTTGTAGTCATCCACCCTGCACTCACCCAACTAGTTAGATAACCCTTGGGGTTCTAGGCACCAGGGGTGTGAGGTGGCGTCATGTCGTGTCGTTTTCATTCATCTAAGGAGGCATAGGACACTTGAGATGCTTATGGATTCTACGTATTTTTTGTGTCAAATTATAATGTATATAGTTTATATGCCTAAAAATGTTTTAATTCTATGCACGTCAACATGATGGGCGCAGCCGTTAAGGGGTTAAACCTGGCATTTGAAATATTTGATAAATGTATTATGCGATTTTGTAAATCGGAGGCTTGCTGCATTTAAACAAAACATAAATCTCGCTCACTGGCATTAGATAATTTTTGCCTAAACTGAATGCGTATTTTTATTTATAAGAACAATATTTATATATTAACAATACAGTATTGTTGTATTTGTATGCTTCATATATATATTCTTCAGTGTATACGAATATTAACAATTATTTTTGCTTCTGTAATTTTTAATTTTGATAATAAAATCATGTCTATTAAAATTTACATGTTAAAATTTTACATTTTTAATCATAAAAAGTCAATCAAGTTATATTAATATATTTTAAGGGTAATTGAATTCTCTGCTTTTGTAGGTATACTCATCAAACATGTGTTGACTTTGTTGGATTAACCAGGACGGCAACATCGCCTCCTCCCTTTGTTATTCCTTCCTCATCTGGCAGAGGGAGTGGGAAAAGATAGAACTGGTTCATTCGAAAATTTCAAATTGGTGAATAGCCTTCTTAACAAATATCCTGACAATGGACTCGTCTCCGTTACCAGGGGCGAGGTGTCCCGTAATCAAGAAGAAGCTTTCTTAACACTAGGTTTACGGATACTTCTTATATAGTACCTATCTCTACGGAAAAGCGTCAATATGTCGCTTGTACAAAAACGCATATTTTGTTAATAAAACAACTTTTATTTCAGCAGAAATTCACATCAATAAATGTCTACATTATAGGGGTTTTAGTATTTTATAGGTCTTTTAGTTAGGGTTAAACAATTACACTTCTCTTTCCGAGCTTGTGATCGGGTTCAAACTGAAGGCTCCAGTGCGCGGGAAGCGTTGTATAAATAAAGGGAATTAAATATCTCTTGTGGTTGCTCTTTATTTTTTAACTGTGTTTGCGTAAACACGTATGATAAGAACAATAACCTCGTGATAACCATTGCAGATTTTAAATTTTGGAGTAGCTATACGGCATAACGACCGCGTCAAATTGATGCGTAACCATCGAGTCAGGTATTGCCACATAGAAAACTTCGAGATTAAGAGATATAGGCAACAATAAATTTGAAATAAAATTATTCGTCTCAGCAAATGAATAAAAGCCAACATAAATGATAAAAGTAAAATGTCAATGATATCTGTATTTTTCTTGAAAAATTTAAAATGCATCAAAATGTCGCGTCCCGTAAGCCTAGTGTTAACAATAGATGAAAACCTACTTATAGAGCGTGTGAGGCTATTAACTGAGACTGCTTGACTCATTAGATCCTTTTTAAAACGTATGATTTTAAACTGTTATGTTGATAATATTTACAGATGATTTTTCCTAGCATTATTTAATCTAACAAAAAGACTATTATTATAAAAAAATATTTTTCCTTAGCTTTGCATGTATTTTTATTGTACTTATCTGCTTGTAATCGAGGAATAGTTATGCTTGATTCAAGTTTACTTAACCTTCCAGCGGGCGCGCTTGCGCAAATTTTACGACAAATCGTGCATCGTATTATATATATATATATATATATCGTATTATTTTACAAAAATAAATGCAACTTTTATTCATGTTATCTGTATTTATTAGCCTAATAATAAGCAAAGATTTTATAAATAAAATTGCACTTAAATATATAAAATAAAGATATAAATATGTAATACGATGCACAATTCAAGTATCTCTTGCAAACGCGCGCCCGCTGGAAGGTTAATCAACGGTTTTTATTACAGAAAATCTCTTAAATAAAATCTTGATGCATGTTAATTGAAATAAATGTTGCAGCGTTTTAGTTCAGAAGTTTATATGAAATTTTTGATAACATTTTTCATGTGCATATTTCTCAATAATTAATAAATCTTTTGTTGAATTATGTATTCGTTCATAATGTGACCTGTTACTTCAACAAATGAATCAGAGGAAATATAGCAATTTTTTTCTAACATAACGGTTGGCATAGATCGGAAATTATTCTCAACTAAATGTATGTAATTCAAAAGACTTTTTTGTGTCCCTTTTTACTTTCTCGTATACGAAGTATACAAAGAGAAAGTATTTTAATCGTCAAAAAATTCGAACTCGAGATTTTGACGAATCTCCACGTTTTAGACCCCCTTGAGTCCGAAAAACACAATTTTGGAATTATGTCTGTCTGTCTGTGTGTGTGTCTGTGAACACGATAACTCGAAATCTATTAGAGCTACGGGGATGGAATTTGGTATGTGGTCTTTAAACATAATTTGTAGGTTTCTATAAAATTTTGGACAAAATCCGTCTACGGGAAGTCTGTCTGTCTATCTGTCCGCGGTCATGTGAGCACTATAACTCAAAAATTTGAACAGGTAGATGAATAAAATTTGGTACATAGTTTTATCATCATGAATGTAGATCCGTATAAAAGTTTGAGCCAAATCCGTCAAAGGGTTGACTGTCTGTCGGTCTGTATAATCGCATACTTGTAAAAATTATATCTCCTAAACCCATTGGCTTAGATAAATAAAAATTGGTATAACGTTTGCTATTATTAATTATAGACCTGTGCTCAAATCTCGTTTCAATCCGTTGAAAAAAAAGTTGTCCAAATTGCATATTTGGTTCAAAATGCACATTGCGACTGTGTGTTGGCGAGCGTTTCGCTTATTTTGCTCAAGTTAGTATAGTTGGCATTTGACCTTGGCGAAGGAAATTGTAGCTTCGGACGCGCTTCGGAAATTATGCAACCCCCTAAACCCAAAAGTTCGTTCTGACATTCTCCTGATGGAAGGTATGGTGAAATCTTGCTTGATAAATGTAGTAAAATTTCGTTCTCAAAAACTTTGGATAACGTTTTGTACCTCAGCGCGCGTAAAAATTGAGAACTTACGCAATTTTTTTTAATTGTTATCATTTTCCTTTTACA
>BGPR01003436.1:117219-137253 GCA_013235015.1 Araneus ventricosus
AGTATACGGCACGTATGGAAACCCTAGTTAGAGGGAAAATGACACCTTTTTGGGAAGTATACGAGAAAGTTTAGGGGAGACCACTCCTGCTGGTTATGTTAACAATTTTGCTAGAAGCATTTCGATATGTTTAACTAGAAATTGATTGTGATCGAATCGCCATTTTTTCTATAGACTTTGGAATAATATTTACATTAGTTTTTACATGTAATTGGCGAGATTTTGACTGTTCGTCTTATTGAATCTTTCACTCGCCTGTGATAATCACAAAATTATTTTAAAGAAAGCCTCATTTGATCAAAAAATTTTATGCAGATCACAAAATCTTTCCATCTCGCACTTTTGCATTAATGCTATGATAGGAAAAAAAATGCTTTCTTTTGTGGGCATTAACTTCACAAAGCTGAATTTTCACTTCCCATTTTATGAACATGATAATGTTTTGAGGGTTTTCTCTTTCTCTCTCTTATTTGCTCTTAATATTATGTGGAATGAAAGTGTATGTGAATAATTGAAAGTATGGAACATGAAAGTGAGTGTGAATGAAATATCAGAGGACAAATACCTGTTAGTTTTCTTCCTTGCAGCTTAACAAACATTACCTTTCAAGCATAATAAATATCTAGGTTCAAATGAATTTTTTTTAGCTAGCGCTATTTAGAATAAGTATTAGGTTTCGGTTATATTGGATTATAGATGCGCTCTCTATTAACCTTCCTCCATCACTGGTTTGTCCTTTGGGGATAGCATACTTTTTGTAAATTGCGTGATGAAAAAATAGTTATACACAGGATGGAACGCATCAATGTAATCAAATCTCACGAAGATGTGGGTTACCACGTTGATGGAAGAACAAGGGTTATGGAGAGCAAACTCCACAGTACAGCCTAACTACGTACTCCATTAAATCGGAAGTGATTTAAAACGATCAGGTGACAAAATGTGAATGCAGAAGGCAACGCAATAATGAGGATGCAGCTAAAAAAATTCAATATATTTAATAGATTAGCAATAAAGTTAACTTTAAAAAATAATACCGTGTGGCCCAGCAGGTAATGTTTGAAATAGATGGCACTAGCTGCGAGCAAGAGAGATCAAACATGGTGAGCATTAGAGCGGGCAATTGCATAGGTGTGTGTTTAGTTAACGAGACGTGAGTTTAAGTGTGTTGTTCAGTTGTGATTGTCACAAGCGAAAATGAATAAATATTCAACAGATATTCGAGTGTTTATTGTGCTCGAAATGCCATGAAAATGTTAAGGCAGTGTAACGGGTGTGGCAGGAGGAGGTTCACAACAAGAACTGGCCGGACAAAAGGTCTGCATTCCACACGATTGACTGACAAGTCTGCTCACGTGTGATGGATGGATTCCAGAGCCGCCTCACTGCTGTCCTTATTAAAGAAGGCGATCATTTCGAACCCTTTATCAATAATTGCCTACTATGCAATTTCAATATATATCATTAAACTTTTTTGATCACTCTCATTTGTTGTAAAATTCCTATTCGTTTCAAACATTACACGTTGGGCCACCCTGTGTCTTCACAATTCCACCACGCGGCTGGTAGGATGCAAGAGAAGAGAAAAGAGTGAACACATGCAAGAGTGCCTTTAAATAATAAACATGTAGAGAATGTATGGTGGAGAAATGTTTTTCGATTTCGTTCGAAAATGGGGGGAAGGCGACTCTTCATTGCAAATCTAGACGTCATAAACTGTCATATAAAATAAAAATTGTCGAAATCGGTGGGGTGATCGGGACTGGGGGATTTCTACAAGGTTTTTTCCCCATAGACAATGTACAGTGGAGAAGTGTTTATTCGATTTCGTTCGAAAATGGAGGGTGGTGTGGGCAGGCGATCCTTGATGACATACTTAGACGTCATAACCTTTCATATGAAAACAAAAATTGTCGGAATCGGTCGAGTGGTTGAGGCTGGCGGACTGGCTGAAGGTTTTTTCACCAAATTATTTTAAATATATAGATTCAAACACTTGTGATCCAAAGTGAAATTTCCGAAAATCAAAAATTAGTTCAACTGGGAGCTCTTAGAACGAAAATGTCTCACTCAAAATAGTTAATAGCAGGAAAAACACGTAGCAACAAACAAATGGCGAAAATTCCATTATCCTTAAACAAAGTGCTTTTGTCGATCAAAGGCGATTTTTTGAGTGGTATGAATCCACCAAATATTAAAGAGACAGAAAATATTGGTACATAAACAATGAGGTTTTTTCGGTCAAATGCAGTTGGTTCCCAACTTTTATTCTCCCGTGCCCCTTTATTTGTCTTTTAATTTTTGCGTATCCCTTCTGTTATATCCCCTCCTCAAACATCCCCAGCACAAAGAAGATTTTATTAATAGTGCTAAAGAAGCTTTTCCAATAAGCTTAGGTTAGCTTAAATAAAACGACCCGAACATTTGTATATATATATATTCCATTTTTTCTTTTTTTCGTATACGAAGCATACAAAGAGAGAGAGTATTATAACCTGCAAAAAATTGAAACGCAAGATTTTGATGAATCTCAACGTTTTAGACCTCCCCGAGTCCAAAAAACACAATTTTGGAATTATGTCTATCTGTCTATACGTGCATGTGTTTGTCTTAGAACACGCTAACTCAAAAGCCGTTAGTTCTAGAGGGATAAAATTTGGTATGTGATTCTTTGCACATAATTTCTAGGTTTGTGTCAAATTGTGAAGAAAATCCTTCCACAGGAAATCTGTTTGTCCATGTTCCTGTGAGCACGATAACTCAGAACCTTAAATAACTAGATGGATAAAGTTTGGTACACTGTTTTATCATCAAGAATGTAGGTCCGTTTCAAAATTTGGGCCAAATCCGTAGAAGGGTTGACTGTCTGTCGGTCTGTATAATACCATACTTCTGAAGAGGATATCTTCTAAAAGAAATGGCTTAGATAAATAAAAAAGGATATATGGTCTTATCTTAATTGCAGATTTGTGTCCAAATTTTTGTTTCAATCGTTTGAAAAATATTCGGTTTCTTCACCATTCTATGACACAAAAAATGGCACGCGCGTTTTTCCTCACCTGTGTTAGGGTGGATACGAGAAAGTTTTGGGGAGACCACTCCCGCTGACTTATAATGCCATTAGTTCAACGTCAAAAAGAATCAAAACAGCTTTGAAAGTTGACATAAGTTGTGAAACATTAAGTTGTGAATGAAACCTAACAATTACTCATCGTGAGAATCAGTTATTCAAGTGGAATACAAGTTCGATGCGATTCTTGAACTTGTCTTCCACTTGAATAGCTGATTGTAATGATGAGTAATTATTAGCTCTCATCGCAAGTTAATGCGAAACTATTTCAATTCGCGAAGTATGAAGTGTATTTCAATGCGATTCTTGAACTTGTTTTAAGGAGCCGAGTTTTATCGAAGAAGGTTGAAATGAAGACGGATATTATAGCATATCTGGAACTGCGTTAAGCTTATATATAATATACACATAAGAGGTGTAAGTAATATATGCATATAAGACGGTAATGCTCTTTTTACAAGTTCTGCGTTCATGAAAATGGAAATATCAAAGTAAGGTTCCTTATTTTTTTAATTTTGATAATTTTAAATATATAATGAAGGTAGTGTAGCATATGGGAAGGTTCATATGAAACCTTATTTCCCCACATAATCGCCTTGTTTATTGAGGAATTTATCTTACCGCTATATCAAAGAATCTTAGTCTTTCTAGTGGAAAGATATGTCCTGACTATGAAATCAGAAGGCTTGTTTAATCTGAGTAAAAATTGTTATATTCGAAGATGTTTTGTTAAGCTTGGGGAATAAATAAAAGTCAGAAGGAGCCAAATCAGGATTATAAGGAGGATTGGTAGAACATTCCAGTGACAGGAATCCAAGAGATTTCGCAAAAAACGAATTACTGATCGCACTTCTTCCATGGGCCTTCTTTCACTCTGGTCGCTATTTTAAATGGTTGACAAATGCACTATCGACATCTATTCGTGAATATATAAGAAATATATTTTATGGAAAAAAATAGTGATCCTTTCTTACTAATTCCTCGTATTTTATAGGTTTAACGCCGAGAAACATGTGGAAACAAAGTCATACATTTTTTTTCATTTTAATTCCTTATGTTTTGGGTTTTCCACTATTACGGACATACTTTCACGTAGCTCCGATCGATTTACCACCTACCCACAGGGGTATGCCTACTACAGGTTGGGAACCTCTGATCTAATCAAAAGAGGAAGAAATCGGCAGATGACCACTCAAATTTTAGTTAGATCAAATAAAAAGATTTTCTATTAAAGAATGTTTATCCATCATAGCTAGTTATGAGGGTTTAAAAGACCCTTTTAATAATAGGCCTACTTCTATTTTATGCCGGAAATAAAAGAAACGATGTATTTGCTTCCTTCTATATTATAGGAACTACCTTAGGACAGTGGCTGCTACTCGAGGGGTGGGGGAGCGGTCACCCTCCCCATTTTTTTGCGGAAAAAGTTAAATATTTATTTCATATTAGCTGCCTAAAACTAGGAATTATACATATAAAAAATAGCTAATAACGGCCCTAGTAGCCTAGTGGTGAGGTCTAGGGCGGGAGTATTTCACTGATTATCCGCAGTGTATGGGATCTGTTGCTCGTTACATCATACGTACGGGCCAAACGTCCTTCCTGTGGTGTGGTGTGGAGGTTTAGGGAGGCGTTATGGGATCTGTTGCACGTTACATCATAAGTACAGGACAAACGTCCTTCCGTTGGTGTGGTGTGGAGGTTTAGGCAGGCGTTGCTAGCTCGGGCGTCGTGCTCGTCTTCTTACCTAACGCCACCTTGAATCCCCGATGCCGATGATTTCGTCATCTGACCGCGGTTCAAAATTATGAGATCCGTCTGAAAATAACCTTCGTGTTACTTCAAAACGGGAAGTTGATATAACTTATAAAAAGCAATCGTATCCAGAAAAGCTAGCTAATTTTATAACTAATTTTTTAAATTTTGTTGTCTGCCTCCTATACTCCAGGTATTTTTAGGTGACTATTAATTTTTGCCACTCAACCGCCGCCACTGCCATAGGAATATACAATGAAAGTGCATGGAGCACATGAAAAGCACATTAGTCTGACAAATACATTTTATTCTACTCCATACATAAAAAATACGCAACAAGAATTATGGTTTCCGTGAATTGGTAGGTACTCTTGACACTTGTACTTTGTCAAATCTAATGAAATGCACAGATGAAACTCTTGATTTTCTTCATCCTAGTTGGTAAGCTCTTCTTCGCTTGATTTTTTACGACACCGTTCCATTGAGATTTCTCATCTGAAAAGAATTAAGGATTCATCATTATTTCAATGGTTATGAGGAAGAAACATGACTGTTGCAATTCTCAGAAAATCATAAATATAAGTATAGTTCGGAAATTTATTAAAAGAACCATACAAATGTTTAAATAATCCTGTTTTTAAAACTTTAGGAGTGATTTTGCGTAGGATATAGCCGGAATCGAGACCTGACAATTATACAAGTACTAGCATATTTTGCTGAAATCTGAGCAGTATGGGTGACATACAGACTATATGCATGGTTTCCGCGTACCTGGAAAGTCAGGTAAAGTCATGAATTTGGATAATGGTTTAATTTGCCATGAAAAGTCATGATTTTCAGAAAAAATTGAGTAATAGTCATGAAAAACTATAGGTTGTCATGGATTCGCTAGGCTGCCAACTGAAAAAATGCCGGTCGGATGAAATTTCCCTTTGCGTCGATGTGTCTAAACAGGCTTTTATCCTTTCCGTCTAGAGCTATTTTTAGCACGCCGTTACGTCACTGTCTACGGGGACTCAACACGTGCGTTATCGCTTCTTTGTGTAACAGAGCTTAGCAGCACATTGGATCGAAAGCCTTTTGCGTTGAGCAGTCTTCACTACAATTTTATAGGTAAGTACTCATTTTTAATTCGTTTGTGTTCTTATTCCACTTTGAAATTGATTTTACATGACGAGGGGGGGGGGACTTTATGGGAGAAAAAGTAGGTCAAATAAACAGTTCGTTGTCTCGGTTTTGTTTTCTCTTCGTCAGGTAATGTGCGATGGCATGCAGAGCTAAGAAATCGTGCGCGATGATAGCCCTCGACCCGAATTTATGCCCCTCGAAGTCCGATTTTGATTAGATTTTTTTATTTATTTACTGCCGCGTTTTTCGGATGCATCGGCCATTCTAAACACTATCCGATATCAATATTCGTAACAAAATAGCGAATTTTATTCTTTCTAATAGACTTGATTCGGAAGCTGTAAAGCGATTTTTCGCTCTTTTTTCTCTGTAAGCACTGTATATATGAAACGATTTCTGTACGAAAAAAAAAAATCATACAGACTGGAAACTGTAACAGAGTATAAAAGGAACTTTTAGGAAACTTATAAAAGAAAAATTTTCTGAAAATCAACGTAAGCTTCTTCTTACATTTTTTTTAATAACATGCTATTTCAAAACGGACATTGGAATTTGTCATTATCTAAGGCAAAACTTTTTCACCTGTCTGAGAGTGAAACGTTCCGGAAATGAAATAAACGTAAGTTGAATAGTTAGGTAAGTAAAAAAAAAAAAGATCGCGTACTTCACTGAAAATTTGATGAATTTTGACGAAAATTTTGAAACTGGCCTGATTTGTAATTATTACAATCTGCTGAATCAGCCTAATCGGATAATTAGAAGAGAAAATACGAATTATTTTTCTTTATTAATAGTTTAGTTTATGATAAGCCTGTTTCTCAAATTACATCACGGAAAAAAATTAAAGCTACTATTAACTTCTTGGAAAATTTATTATGTTCTAACAGAAATATGACAAGTGCTCTAATTTGTCATTATGCAACTCGATGTAAATTTCAGCTTAATCAGACAATAACAAGCAAGGTTAGCAATTTTTTTAAAAGAAATTTTTGTTCACAGAAAATATTTTCCAGTGAGATAGGTTGGGATTTTTTTTTTTTTTTTTAGTGAAACAAAATGTGATTCTTTTTAGTATAATCTGAGAACAAATTTTGTTCTTTTTCAGTGAAAGTTTTTTAAGTACTTTTTTTATAATTTGTTAACTGGTCTTGGTATGTGATATCACTTCTTTTTAAAGCTGTAGATTTCATCTTATGGCTTGGTGGGGTTTTTACAGTGAGTTTTTTTATGAGGTTTATTATACTATTTTTGTTTGAAAACTTCATTTTTTTATTTTTCAGTGTTTGACTTTTTTTAAGATCAAGCCTAATATATTTTAAAAATGAGTCACTGACAATTATTTTTAATTTTAATGTATTTTACATAATCTATATATATTCCAATGTTAAAAGTTTTGTGTGTGAGAGAGAGAATCAGTTATTTGTTTATAAAAGCTTGAAATTTTAATCATTAGAATGTTTTAATATAGGTGTTTTTTTCTAGAACTCTGCACATTTGAGGAAATGGCACCAACAAAATTTACAAAATTCAACCTTAGATGGTTAGATAAAGCAGCCTTTCCACAGTTTGCTGGCTGGTTGAGTACCGTAAAAGATGACATTCGTAGTGCTCATTGTATTGCATGCAAGTCCACTTTTTTTTTGAGTAACATGGGAATGGGGGCAATAAAGTGCCATGCTCGTGGAAGCGAACATAAAAATATTTTAAAACAACAGCCGTCAATATCATTAATGAGTTCCTTTTTTTTTATCTCGCAATG
This sequence comes from Araneus ventricosus, assembly GCA_013235015.1. Classification (NCBI taxonomy): domain Eukaryota; kingdom Metazoa; phylum Arthropoda; class Arachnida; order Araneae; family Araneidae; genus Araneus; species Araneus ventricosus. The sequence continues at coordinate 124,932 of BGPR01003436.1, forward strand.
TGGAACTAGAAAGCCTGGTGATTCTACAGAAAGTGCAAATTCTGGAGAAACTGCACAGCCAGAAAGTTTTAGCAACAAAAAAGATAAGGAGCAGACTATTCAGCTTGTTACAACTAATGATGAAACTTTGAAAGCTGAGATTTTATGGGCAATGACTGTGGTTGAAAAAAAGTTGTCTTTAAATTCGTGCAGTAACATATCAAAAATATTTAAGTGTATGTTTTCTGACAGTACCCTTGCTCAGCAATTTCAATTAGGAAAAGACAAAGTATCTTACTTTATTCATTATAGGATTTCCCATTATTTTCATGAAATACTCCTTGACACTTGGAAAAATTGCAGCGATATAACTATATGCTTTGATGAATCTCTTAATAAAGTGGCCCAGAAAGGACAAATGGACTTGATTGCAAGATTTTGGATGGAAGGAAATGTACAAGGTATTATGGGAGTGTTTTTCTTGGACGTGCAATAGCTCAAGATTTATTAGAAAATTTTCTCAAGGCTTTGAGTGATATACCATTGTCAAAGATATTACATGTGTCCATGCATGGGCCAAATGTAAATTTGTCTTTTTTGAACAAACTTGAAGAGCACATTAGTAATAAATACCCTGATGGCAAGCACTTGATTAAAATGGGCACTTGTGGCTTACATGTTATCCATGGGGCCATAAAGGCAGGTCTGAAGTCAGTTGATTGGGATATTTTTGCTATTTTAAGAAATTTATATTATTTATTTAAGGATTCTCCAGCTAGAAGAGCAGATTTTACTAGAATTACAGGTTGTTATATTTTTCCGAAAAAATTTTGTGCTGTTCGATGGCTAGAAAACAGTGATTGCATAGCAAGAGCCATTGAAATAGTTGAACCAGTCACGAAGTATCTATCACAATTAAAACATATTGATAGCAAACTTAAGGCCTCTTTGAAAACATCTATGAAAGATCCTTTCATAAAATGTAAACTTGCTTTCGTTAGGTCATTGTCACTACAATGTGAAACTTTTTTGACAAATTTTCAAAGTGAAAAAGTGTGTGTGCCCTACTTGTATGCAGAATTGTCTCAGCTGTTAGGAGGATCATAAAAAAATTTGTCAAGCCTGAAAAATTTGTGGAGGGCCCAGCATTGCTGAAACTTGACGTCAACTCTAAAGATAGTCTCTTGGAAGCTAAGAGCATAGATATTGGCTTTGGAGTTAAAAAATACTTGAAAGAGTTAAAAATAGCTGACAAGACAAAGCTCTTTTTTTTCTGGACTGCCAGAAAATTTTGCAGAATTTGGCTCAAAAAGTTTTTGATAAGAGCCCACTCAAATATAAACTTGTTAGAGGTTTATACAGCTTGTATCCTTCTGTTATGTTGAATAATTCAAGTATTGGGTTAACTCGGTTTAACATAGTTCTTGAAGTACTACATAATGCAAACCGAATCACCGAGACAGTGGCAGAAAGAGCAAAAAACCAACATGTATCATTTTGTTCTGTTGTCAAAGACAGATACCAGGATGAGTTTGAAAATTTTTTATCTGATGAGTGCAATCTAGAGCTCGATAACTTTTACTATGGATTATTGTCAAAGGAAAAAAAATGGGAAGATCTGTGGCAGGTTGTAAAATTATGCTTTAGATTCTCCCAAGGAAATGCTTCAGTGGAAAGGGGCTTCTCTGTCAATAAAGCAATGCTAGTTGAAAACTTGAAAGAGCAAAGTTTGATTAATCAAAGACGAACATACGATGGAATTAAATCTCTTTGGGGAGTTGAAAATGTCTCTATTACTAAAGGAATGTTGTTCGTAGTGTGAGGCATCGGTATAGAGCTGATTTAATGAGGAAGAAAGAATATTTAGATAATAAAAAACATCAAAGACACAAGAAAAGAGAAAATTAGAAAATGAATTGCAGCAGTTATATAATCAGAAAAAGAAAATCCGATTGGAAAAAGAGAAGGAAGAAACTGAATTTGAAGAAAAAATTCAAATTTTGGAGGAAAAGAGAATATCCTTACTGTGAAGATTCAAATTAAGTTTAAATATAAGAACTTTATATTGAGACATTAATTTTTGAGATTAATACAGAAATGTAAATAATCATTATTGTGATACGTTAAATATTTTTGACAAATCACCACAGTTGCATTATTTACTGTTAATTTCACTTTCTTATCATTTGGCTAAAATTAATGAATTCAAATTGAATTTAAAAAAATTTTGGTTGCATTTACAAAATTGCTATATGATTAAGCTTAGAATAGATATGGAAATACTATAATTTATTTCTATGTACACGAGTTTGTAAACATTTATAGGTACTTTTTCTATCCCAACTTTCCTGTATTATCTCCAAACGCATACATTTTGTTTGCATTTACATAAGACGTTTAATTCATATATACTTTAACTAAAGCATTTCTAAGTCATGGAAAATTATTGGCCGTAATCAGGGAAAGTCATGGAAATTCATGATTTTGCAACACTGTATTTTGTCAGATAACTTGTATATGTTAAACAGATTGTGAAGTATTATATATTTATATGAAACATTTCTTTATTTTTAAAATTATTGTATTATTAATTATTGTGTGGTGTATTATGTTTAGAAAATCTCTCTAAATTCCCTAGTTTAAAAATAGTATGAGTTAGATATTGAATAGTAAGCCTACACCGATCTGGTAGAGGCCGTGCGGTATATTTATTGAACACTCACATCATTTATCATTCTATTCCTGATCGGAGATCCTTATCTCCAGTAATTGTTAATATGTATGCGTCAAGTTTTAATTTAATATATGAAGGGTTAATTGAAAAAATCTTCTTTACAACGAAACAGTCTACTGAACTTACAATAGTTAACAAATCAGATACAAACGCAGGAGTTCTCTAATGATAAGCCTTTTGAAACTCGAGCTAAATTTAAAATTTATTTTAAATGTTGCGAAACCAAAAAGAGATCTAAATTTGGGGAATAATGCAGGAAAAGAAATTAATTTTGGATAAATTTAAAAATTAAATTTTCTGCTTCTTTCATGATATTGTTTGAAAATGTGTGTTTGTGAATGTATATCACATTAAGGATGCCACATATTTAAAAGGATATTATGCGTAGTTTTGAAGATTGATCGCCCTGGTTGTAGCACATGAAGAATTTTCCAAGTCAGTTTCGAGAGTAATATGGCATGAGCTATCAGGCACTTAATATTCATGGAAAGGAAAAAACTGCACCTCACTTAAAGATGAATTGAAGTCTCTTCTGATAGTGTGCATTCTTTACTTCCACTTTTTAGAGATTCATCTTTTGGCCAGTTTCTTTCACTGTCATCAGTGGATGGGAAATTCCAAGGCTGTACATCTGCCGATCCGAAAAGGCAAAATAATACTCCAGAACTCAAGATGATTGCAATGCATATTAGGAAAATTTTATTCCATTGTTCCAGAGACTCCTGAGAAAGGAAAACAATGACTCATTAGCAGCATTCAAATTAATGCATATTTATCAAAACACTGAAGATGATACAATGTAACGAAGAAGATAATGCAAAAATAAAAAAAATAAAAAAATGCACAAGTTCATAAACCAAAATGCCTCAGTTTCACTATTTAAATTAATGTACCAAAGACAAGTAAGAGGTCTTTTAGCAGTATTAAAATAATTCTGGAGAGATCCCCTTACCAAGAAATGTAAGTCAGTGTGTAGTGGATTACTTGCAAGAGCTAAAATTAAAGATATAGCAGGCTGCTGAACAAGAGAAAATATTTATCGAGACAACAGTCTTATGCAGATAATTTCAAGAGGGGAACATCATCAAGATATTTCGTCTAGGGATCAAGCATATTTAATTATTCTAGACCCTAGGAATAAGTTTTATGCTGTCTGGACATAATCCGGGGAAATTATTAAACACTACCGTTCGCACTCCTACTTAGTGAAATTACCTGATGGAAGGAAAAAAAACCCATATTCATGTGAATAAAATCCCGAAATTCCTGACAAGAATCAATGTAGTTGTAGTCATTTTTGTAAACGAAGAGGAATTTGGAGAAATAACAGTTCCAGATAAAGATTATCGATTCCTGAGTAGAAAATAGAATTAAATAAAAAAAAAATAGTCTTAAATCATGTAAAGGATCTGGAGAAAAAAAAGTTTCTTTGTACGCAGGGTTATTACCGGTTATTTACCGGTTAAGGGTTATTTACCGGTAAGTTGAAAAAAAAACATAAATTGAAGGACACAAAATTCAGTTGATACCTAAAATTGAAAAAAAGCCTTACATATATCGCGTTCCGGAAGCTTTAAAGAAATGGACAAGCACGTAGAAGAACTGATAGACGCAGGACTAATAGAAGAAAATGATACAGATGCAGCTCATGTAGTAGTCTGTGTTTACTTGAAAGATGGGATTTTTCGACTATGCATAGACCATCGCATGTTGAAAGCAGTCACAAAGCCTCCTGATTTTCCCATAGAAAATGCTGTTGGTCTAATGTATAATAGAGGAAAGCTAACGTTATACCAACTTTGGACTTGCTAAAAGGATATTAGGCAATTCCAATGGAAAGACAAAGCAAGGATTATACATCAGTTAAAACACACCTAACCAAGTACTGATTTACAGTTTGGCTTAAAAATGCTGCAGGAGCATTTCAAAGAGTTATTATTAATGTCAGAAAGGAATTTAGTAAATATCCAAGAGCTTATATCGACGGTATGGCAATTTTTACCTGACTTCAAAAGGCATCTGCAACACCTTGACTGTGTATTTAATAAAATGGAAGATCTTGGATTCGCCACAAAGTCAAAGAAATATTCATTCGCAAGAACCCAATTTAAATACTTCATAAATATAATAGGCTTGGGAAAGCATAATCCTCATCCAGAAAAACTTAAAGCAATACAAGGATTTTAAGTTCCTCAAACAAAGACCCAGCCGAAGAGCTTACTTGGATTAAAGAATTATTATCGGGATTGCAAAAACCGCTCATCCACTCCCTGAGCTAACGAAGAAAAGAGAAAAGGGAAATCCTCGATTGGAAAGAAGTGCACCAGAATTGGAAGATCTGAAGGAAAAACTGACAAAAACACCAGAGCTGTATACCTCGACATTTGAGAAGCCTTTCTCCATCCGTTCCGATGCATCTCAAATAGGCATAGGATCCTGATTGTAGGAAGAATATGACGAGAAACATTATCCCATTTGTTATGCGAGTCAAAATTTAACCCCAATACAACAGTACTGACCTACAATTGAAAGAGGAGCTTACGCAATAGTGTGGGTTTTTAAAAAGTCTGAGCCTTGGATAATTGGCTCAGTCATAAGGGTTATCATTTATCACAATCTTCTCACTTTTGTGGTGAAAAATTCTCCTCAATCATCCAAGCTGCAAAGATGGGCACTTGCCCTCCAAAAGTATAACCTCCATATAGAACATTGCACAAGATGTAAGCTAGTCAATGCTGATATTCTATCTATTTTGTCTGTCTTTACTGAAAAGAATGAATAAGATATAAATAACATTTTTTATTAGTTTAGTGTATGCATATAAAATATGTCATTTGAATAATCATTATTTTAATTTTTTTTATCAAATTGATACAGAATTTGTTTTTGATTGAATTTGAATTCACGTGTTGCTTACTATATATATTTAATGTTGATATTGGGAATTAATTCAGGAATGCTAGGGAATAAATATTCGAATAATAAGAGATATACTATTATTTAAGCGCAAGATAAACTCATTTGTATTTGCAAAAAAAAAAATAATAATAATAATAATGCTGATGGATAGTGTGGAATCAGAAGATTTTAGTTTACAATTTTGTTACTCTGAAGTATAAACATATTTATGAAAAAAAACAAAAAAATATTCTGTAGTTTTTTCTAAAAAAGAAGCATTCATCCTTGAATGAATGAAAGAAAGAAAGAGAAGAAAAAAACCCGGAAACGTATTTAAAAGAAAAAGTTGATTTTTTATGTACTGTTAACATTAATCAAGTGTTTTTTTTTTGTTTGACTTTACAATTGATATGATAAACTGTGTTTTGCTTCTGTTCTTATGTGAACTGTATTTTTTTGTATCCCATCTCCTTGGAAATTATTATTTTGAGAAAATTTTAGTTTAAATTTGAAAAATAATATGGCTGATTCCTTACAAGTGCATCAATTAATTTTTCGAATTAAAAAATTGTAACGTCTCAGCGACTCATCGCCACGGCAGACAAAATTTGGGTTTCAGATACATGCTTAATTCAAAATTAACCAAATCTTTAAGGCAAAGTGTGATGTTTGGCAACTGTTGGCGGTGGCTGGGAGAAAGCTTGGCGTGATCTTCAAATGCGGAGGGTTGTTTTCTTAAACAAGCCTCATATCAATGTCGACCTCTGAAGGAAGAGGTGATATGTTTGGCCTGTTTCTTTGTTGTTTTGTAAAAGCTTTCGCGTCTCAGTGCGACGCACTGAACTACTCTTTAAAAAATGTTTCGTTCCAACGTCACGTGTCTGAGAAAGGAAATTGAATTTGATCGTCTCTCCTATCAGCCAAACCACCTAAGCACCCATCAAAGCCAAAGAGCCTGATCACCCATCCTTCATTACTTAATATCATAAATCAAATATCTACAACAGAGCCCTACAAAGGGGACAACACCCTCATGTTCTTCACAGATGGTTCCAAAACAGAAATGGGAGCAGGGTGCTCTTATCACGCATTTGAAAACAGCATCAAAGTTCTGGAATGGAAGGAAAAATTAGAAAAGTCCCATATAGTGTTTCAGGCCGAATTGATAGGACTGAAGGAAGTGTTCATCTGAGCAAGTCAAGCGAAACAGCTAAAATTTGGACAGACAGCCTTTTGAGTGTAATGACAGTGCTTGATCCTCATACCACTCACTCAGTCCCTTCCCACACAGAATCGAAATATTCTGGTCAGATGGATCAAAGCCCATGTTGGCTACAAGGGTAATGGAGAAACAGATACTCTTGCAAAAAAAGCCATCACAGAAGGTGTTGTAGTTAAAGCTCTAAAGCCTCGACTGCCATTGAACAATAATTCTAACTTAACATGCATTTCATACACTGAACATACTAAATTCATCCTTTCCCATAATTCTTTAACAGTAATCTCCCTAATCCTTGCATTCGACACTTAACACACACAAGGGTTCCCCAACTTTACTAAGTTACTCAACAACTTGTGCATTGATATAAGCCTTTTTCATGTTGTTCGTCATATTTTCATTCATCATTATTCCTTTCATTCACACCGTCATAATCAAGACATTGTGTATATTGCTTTATTTTGTTGCCAATTCTGTATGTAAACATCAGCTTTGTAATTTTTTCGTTTGCCATTCTTCTGTATACTTTAAAATTCTTTTTTGCAACTCAATAAAGTCCACCTATATCTATACCAAACCGGATAGGAGCCACATGATCTCTAGAGACGGCGGTGTGGTGTTAGAGTGCACGTTAAAATAGAGACATTTTTCTAAAATCTGTTGTCATCATTTCAAAAAGAGAGAAACATCAGTGGTGCCTATACAGGTTTCTGAGAACAGGTTTCACCTAATTTAAGAAGTCTTTACTCATATATTTCCCATCTGTACTCTTCAAATTGTAAATACTTTTACACTACCTTACAACAGCCACATTAAGTTATTTTCGTTAACCTAAATAAATTCCTCCCTGGTGTTGGTATGTAAGAGCTAAATTTTCTCTTTAATTCGAGTACTAATCAGTGTTATTTCAGCACGCAGGATGCAGGGAAAAAACTGGAAATCATTTTTTAGGCTAATCTTAGTGTTAAATCAAAATTATGTTGACCATAATTTGAAATTTTTCTTTACAAAAGAAATTTTAAAATTCAAAGATAATTGGAGGTCTCACCTCAGCATCAGTCATCGCGCCGACAATAATTGGGAATATAAACGACGCTGTACTTGCAATGGTGTTGGAAAATGCGAAAAGACTTCCTGCAGGTTAGAATATAATAGAGGTTAGAATATAAAGAATAAGCCATATATATATTTTCAAAACTAAAAGAAAAGTTACGAATAAGGTTGTCCTTGGATTTAATCCCTGAAATATTAATTATTATTTTTAATTAGAAAAATGTGTAAAAAATGCAATGTTTCATGAATTCTGCTAAAAATAGCCGATATTTACAACGTAAGAAACACAAAAGCTAAACTTCTATATGGTCCCAGTACACAAAAAATTCCAGTGAGTAAAATTCCCCCCTGTATTAATAAGATGTTTTATAATTTTATTGTTGCATTAAAAATTGCTAGAGATATGAAAAACAAAGATAATGACTTAGAACACTTGCAAATAATTCATAAAGTGAAATTTCTGTTGGTGACTCGTATTTAAGGAATTGTTTACCAATCAAAAAGAGAAACCATGGCTATATAAAGAAATAATGAAGCTGCCTGTATGTAGACATTTACGCAATAATACTTACACACATATTTTGCAAAGCTTGTATCAAATGAATTCCACTATATGCCGAAATAGAGGTGAATTCGTTTACTTCTGTGCATTGGATCAAGTTCATTATCAGTTACTGGTAAATATTCACATTTCGTAGCACATTAAAAAAGAGGCACGTGTTATTCAAATGTGCATGTATTTCTTAAATCTTAGTGATTTGTTTTACACATTTTTATAATTTAACATGCTTATCTAAGCGTATTTAAAGAATTTAAGCCAATTTTAATTTAGTTTGAACATTTCCGTTAACTTCTTTGGAACAAGGATTCATCCACTGCTTGAAGAATCCTATTTATTTCAGTTTAGAAAATATCACATATTATGCCTTGATAATTGTATCGCTATATCATGGTAATTTTAAAATAGTCATTTTATGATTACATATTTATTGTATATAAAAACATTTCAGAATAAAGCAAAAATAGGAAATTTAAAAAAATTACCAGCAAATGTGGGTGACATATCGTTAGGAACAAGTAAGCAACCTGCAAATGACAGTCCCACGAAACTAAATGCAATGATTGAACAAACATTGCTCCATACTCTGTCGCATCCAGCAATATACATCCCCAGTAGACCTACTGAATATCCTAAGGAATCTATAAAAAATTGCTGTTAGATAATTGTCAATTTATTTCGGTGACAAGATACGTAGAATGCAACCAAAATTTCTTTTCTATACCTATATGGCATTCTGCTACATTAGAAACTAATACTAAAATTGCTATTTATTAAAGAATCAATAAATTGATGTCGCATTTTTAGTAAAATGAACATTTTAAAATGACTTTCAGTTTGCACTTACATAAAAATATATTTCATCTTCCTGAAAACTTAAGGCATCTTTCTGTACATTAAACTGTAAAATCTTTTGATTTTTCGATGTAATTCTTTGAAATTAATAGTTTAAATCCGTTAACGCCCAGTGCCCTATTTGTAGACGGTTACAGTTCACATCAGTGGCTAGGCTGAAAGTATTCCACTGTTCTTTCCCTTTTGTCTAACAAGTCAATATGTATTCCCTATCTCCTAAACAATGTATAATATACCATCCATTAGTCAGATTTTGAAGTTAAAATGTCATCATTTTTACATTTTTTTCGTTTTTCTTCGATTTATTTTCAAGAATGTGGAAGGAATTCGAAATTAATCTTTATTTTTTGATATTTTACTATATTTTAAAAATCTTTTAATACGCAGAATCATTTTGACCAAATCAACCATACGAGAAGAGAATATATAAACAGACCATGTAGAGAATGAAAAACAACAGCAACCCTCTCTAACTGTTTATGAGTTTTGGTGGATAGATGGAAAATGCGCCAAGTTAGAATTTGTGAACCCACCTGTCGCGAACCCTCTTCCCAACTAGTGACGTAACTGGATGCTTGAACTTTTCCACCAATCCAGAGCAGGCTACTTTAGTTAGGACTCTTTGAATATTAGTCGAGAATTGGTGGGAAAATAATCCAAAAACAAATAATATGTGCAAATGGACATTCGAACTTTCTTGAATGTGAAATTTTGTACATAATCAACCTTTTCTTAATGTGTGTATTTTTAAAGAACCTTTATCATCATGTAAATAACCATTGCTTTATTATAGTTGAGTGATTTGTTTACTCTTGTGCGGGAAGAATGTAAATAGGCAGAGGCGATTTCGCCACCATCAATAAAAGACGTGTTCATTTCAGTGGCTTTCTCTTCCTTTGCATTGGATATGGATTCAATTTTTATATTTCAGAAAGTGGATCCTCAGCGCTCCCGGCCCGTGGAAACTGAGGTAGGCGTAATTGATTTAATTTGTTGATTTTACGTCTAAAGTATTGTGACACCACCCATCTTTCAATTGGCAAATCCGTATGTCAAAGTCACTCTGTATATCCATAAAAAAGTTTTTTGAAGTGATTTTTTTTTCTACCAATTTTTCAATGATTTTTCTAAAAAAGTATTTTTTTTCGAAATTTAATTGTGCTTCGCAGTAATACTAATCTTGGAGTTTTTAATATAAGGTTGAAAGAAATTAACTGAAATCAATGCTTTGAAAGAACTTGGGTGTTAACGGGCTAAAAATGTTCAAATATAACTTTAAACTCATCAACAAATATTTTATATACAAAATATTTTAATCTGGACGGAGCTGCGATGTCAGTTGACATAGTATCGGCTTCGGGGTCGGAAGGTTGTGATGTAACGAAAGTTTCTCATTTGAACAGCTTTTTAATTTGCTTTAAAAAGATACTTTTAAATACTGCATATCTAACATTTTCATTCTAAACTAACATAAAGTCACTGCTTTATGGCAATAGAGAAATAATGAATTAAGCCCTCAGTATTTTAAAATACTTACATTTAAAAAAAAGAACTGAGAACTGTCACATTACTTTCTTTTAGCTAAAAGGCACATGCATCTATTATCAATTTCCAAATTATTTTTAGGTCTAATAATTATTACTCTTTGGAATTTTTTTGTGTGTACTGTTAATCTCGAAACCTCGTGCATGATTGACAGCTAACAAGTTTAAAATTTTTGCTGAGATAAAAAAATAACATAATGAAAATATAACATACATAACATCGTGCATCCCTTTCGAACCTTGTCGACACCGACATAACCGTGCGTATTCAGCCATTTGGATAACCAACCTCCGAGGAAAATCAGCGGGAATTGAATTGCGAATGGAATGGAATTTAAGATACCATTCTAAAAAAAGAAGAGTTAAATTAAGAGAAAAAAGAATGCGTAGGACAAATCATACGCCTTAAAAGAAGTATTTCTTTTCTTAAACTGTTTTTAAAACTTTCTCAAAATTATCAAGATCGCCAGCGGATGTGTTCTCTCGACTTTCTTATATTAAATACTAGCAGTAAGCGCACGGCGTTGCCCGTGGAATCAGGACTTCAACAAAATGAAAAAGAACGCCCACAATGACATGAAAAAGTTTTGAAAACAAAATCAAAACAAAAGATACACATTATTTATTTTCCCGCTTGTTTTTTTCTCGCGATAATGACATTTTAACTGTATAAAAACAGTACAGAGTACGTTAATCCAAAGCAATATTAAAATATTGCAACGTGAAAATCATTATTATACAGCAATCAAAAAATGCGAGACAAATAAACACGTGAAGATACTGCCGAAAATAATAATTGAAGTTATTCAATTGATGGTTATGACTTCACTTGCGCTCTGTCCCGTCAGCTAATGAAATTGCCAGCAGCGTTCCGGAGAAAGTGCAGCGGGAGTAAGCTCGTAGAGAAAAATATGTTTCAACTGACCAGGAAAAATTTAATTAAAAAAGAACCGGGAAAATATATTTTAACCGTTCTTACTGTAAATCCAACAGAACTGTTCCAGTTATAAGCTGAGATAATTAACAATAATACTGTTATTAGAATGTCGGATGCAGCAAATTTAAAAACAAAAATAAAATTTTGATGGCAAAACTGACTATTTTTTAAAAATTACTCAAAATTCAGTAAATTACGTTTGAAGCTCAAAACAAACTTCATTAGAAAGAAAATTGTTAGTTCTATCCGATGGTGTATTGATTGTTTTTCAAATATCATTAGAAAAGATACTACAGCCGTAAACGTGCCCAAAATGACCTAAAACAACAAAAAACGTTAAATCTTAGTAAGTACTAGATTAAAAAAAAATCTTATTTTTCTTTTATTACTATTTTCAATCGCTGCTTTTTTTAATTTATTCACCACAAATGGAACCTCTTTCCTTTTTCAATCTATCTGAAGATAAACTTCGGAATCGACTTCCGGAATCGATCCGGTCCGCCTAGCATTGCAACGTCGTGCGCCATCCACCTTACCAAAATGG
>BGPR01003437.1:0-19438 GCA_013235015.1 Araneus ventricosus
CTGCTTCGTTCAGTTACGTATTTAATCCTTTAGAATGGAAAAATCGAATTAAGTATCAAAGAACTGTAATTTTATCTTAACAAGTAAAACTAACCTTCGTAGTCAAATAATCCGCTTACATTGGCAGGGATATTGAATTAATAGCTCGCGTATTAATAAATGATCCTAATAAAAGTAGGTTTTGTTAAAGATACGGACCTTATCATTTCTGATTAACTACAAAGACCAGAAACAGTTTTAAAAACTTTACTTTAACTAAACGAAGGTGGTTTTTTCTAAAGCTCAGCCCAAAGATCGAGTTATAAATATAGACAAAAAATAAATGTCGGACTCGAGAATTCTCATTACATTTGCAAAAATAACGTTTCGAATTCGTATAGCTCTGCAAACTCGTCTTACGAAATGAATGGATTAAATTATCCCATTATGGATCTGACAACGAAATAATCGTAATGCAAAAGCCTCGCCGGTTTTTTTTTTTCTCACTTATCTTCCGGAGACTTATTATCAGTGACAACTGCGGTAGACATTTTGCCGTTTGATACGTCTAATTAATTTTATATCTGCACTACCACGTCCTTACGTCAAAACAAACATTTAAAATAGAGAACTGGGTGAACTTTGTTTTTTATGCGGATGATACGACGTCACGGTCTGCAGTGTTGAATTTTCCCATAGCATAAGCTGAAGAGTAGAGTTTGACAAAAATATTAGCCAGAAAATGATAATCCAATTAGCTGGCCTTTTGATGATATTAATTTTTCTTTGAAATAATTAACTAATGTCACGAAGTTTATTTGGAATCGGGAAAACCGTCAGCTTAGCCAAATAAGGCTAGTGCTGCGATGAAGTTTTTTTTTTTATTGCTTTTAAGATGATGGCATTTTTAATAGTCAATGCTTGGCGAGTCAGTATGAAGTTTGACATCATATAAAACATTTGAGTCATTTTGATAATGGCGAAAGAATTTAATTATTTATACATAAATCTTCTGAATATGATAAAGCAGGGCAAACAATACTCGATAAAAGCTATGTCGCTTGAAAAAAGAAAGTGCTAAGTCTTTAAGGACTGATGAAGAACAGATAGTTTTGGACTAAGAGCTCAACTAATTGTTGAGATATGCTAAGAGATACTATACGAATTTTGAATACTCCCTCTATCCAAAAAATCCGGTATGCATTTAAAAAACAGTTTAAGGAATAATAATAAATATAAGTATTAGTAGTTCAATTTTTTTTGTATCTGACATGGGCTGTTTAATAACACTGATAGCAAGCAAGTATTTAGACTGACAAAGTCAGAAATTTCTCAAGAAAACAAGATTTTTTTAAAATTGTGCTAAAATTAAATAAAACTGGTTGAATTAACTAAATGGGCATGCTTGATGAAACTAGTGTAGTATTTAAAAAAGTGTAACTAATCAAAATATTAATTGAAATTTCTGTAAAGATCTTCGTATGATAAGTAACATATGGTATGCAAATTTAAATGCATAGCATGATTGTAGGTAGTACTACTCAGCCATACAAAGAAGAAACGAAAGAAAAATTATTTATTAAGAAAATGCAACGAGTAAGCGACTGACAGACTTCCTAGTAGCCAAGAAGTAGGACCTTCCGAGCTCGTTCTTCAGCCACTCCCTCCAGTAGGGTGATCCCTTTTATATTATGATAAATCCGCCCTTTGCAAGTGATCGCTTTTGATATAAAATGACCAAACGCCCTTGCCAATCGGTCACCTTTGTATAAATTACCAGCCTCCCTAGTAGTGGTTCCTTTTATATAAACTACCCAACGCCTTTATAAGGATCCCTTTTATATAAATCACATCCACTATGGTAGTGATCCTTTTTATATCAATGACCATCCGCCCTCAATGGTACTTTTTATATAAATTACGACCACTAGCAATGTCCCCTTTTTTTTGTAATTACCAGCGCCTTATCAGCGGCCCTTTTTATATAAATCACCATCCGCCATGGTAGTGGTCGCTTTTTTTATATAAATGATCACCCCTAGTAGTGTTCCTTTTTCATATAATGACCACCCGCCCTATGCAGTGGTCCCTGTTATAAATTACCACCTACCCTGCATTGGTTCCTTTATAGGTAATTACGGCAACGCCTTAGAGCGACACCTTTTATATAAATAACCATCCGCCCCAGCAGTGGTCCTATTTATTAATACCATACCCTAGTAGTGTCCTTCATAAAATGACCACCCGCTAGCAATTGGTCCTTTTCTATATAAATGACACCCGCCTAGAGTGGTCCTGTTGTATCAAATTCCCACCTACACAGCGCGCTACTTATATAAATTTACCAGCGTCATAGCAGTTTCCTTTATATAGGTTATCAATTCAACGCCTTAACAGCGCTCTTTTTATATAAATAACCATCTACCCCAGCCGACATATTGAGACATGATGCACGATGACAAAGTCGTGCGTCAGCCCTTTGTGTGTTTTTGGTAAAAAGTATGGCGAGGGTGCCAGTTCAGGTGTTTTCGTTTTGTTTTCTAACGTCTGTTTAAAAGTACCAAATTCATCCAAAATAGTCTCGTGTTACTTAAAACAGGACGTTTATGTATGTCAAACTAAATCATGAGAGTGAAACCTTAATTCAGTTTTGAATTGGTCTTTCTCTAAGTATTATTGTTATCAAGTAGATATAAAATTTCTCCTACAATCTTTTGACTCTATTTGCATGAGGTAAAATATATCTAATTCTAGAAATAATGTTGTATTTGAAAATTATGGATAGATATTGATTTTTGGAAAGCAAATACAGAGTAGCGGCACCTGATTTATTTACTAAAGTTTACAAAAACTAGAACGATACTAAAGAAAGTTTAGAGTATAAAGAAAGTTTAAGTAAAAGAAATCCTATGTCAAGTAAATACGCCCGGGGTTAATACTACTAAATAACTGGACGAGAAAACACCACTTAATTGCTGGGTGGGTTAACGTAGTGAATTTTGGATTGCAGGTATTATTTATAGCAACAGCCATAAAAGACACAACAAAAGATACAACAGATATATTGACGTAAGATAGGAATTTTTCTCTGTTTATCGTCAAAGATCTAGAGTTTCTATTAGCGATGCGCAGTATCAGCTATTATCTTAGAGTAGCAAGGAAAGTAATACTACATTTTCAGTATAATGCAGGGAGAGGAAATGAGCATTGAATTTCAAGAAATCCATACTCATATATCCAACTAGGGTGAAAATAAATTTAACAACGTACATTCCTTAGATGTGAAAATATCACAGTTCCTTTCTTTTACAAACTTTTTTTATTACTGGTATTCTCACGTTTTTAGAGAAGGAATTTTCTCATCCATTTTTCACTCACTTTTCAATGTTCTAGATTTCTGAAATTTTGTACACTTGCGTGTTCTCGATAACAAGGCACTACCGTAATATTTAAAAAAAATAATTACCAGTTCATCGATTCATTTAAATTTTAACTCTACATGAGTGGTACCCTCTGGCTGTGAATTTGAGAAAAAGAATTGTTTCAAGATTCCTTAATATTTATAATAATCAATTATAAATTCATGACTAAAAAATGGAAAATAATTAAAATGAAAGAATTTACTTTATAGTACATTAATGAAAGTGTATTTTAAAAGACTTTATCATTTTTGGAGCCTAACCCCCTTTTTTCTGCTATTTGCACGGCACATTACACGAGGTTTATTTGACGTCACTGCTTCTGGCAGCTGAAAAATTTTGCAGCTGCCAAACTTGGATTGACAGATGTAAATGACCACAGCTCTAACGATGTAAGTTGAGGAACATTCTCCAGCTGTGGACCTTGAACTGCGGATATTGATGATCAGTGTCGAATGGACATCGGGATTCCTTTGTCTGTCTGTCCGAGTCGGGGTGATGGACTCCCTCATGTCAGCTGTGATTTATCTTTCTCCAATCGTCGGTGACCCACATTTCTTTCACTACTAGATCCACAACTTTGGTAACCTGCACCTAGAATCTAGGATGCCCTAAGCAAGCTTCCAGTCTATAAGTTTTTAATGTTTGTTCAATTCATTTGAATTCTTTTCTATTCGATCCCAGAGTCTGATACTCGGCCAATTGTAACACGCTACGTAAGGTTATATTTATAAATTTATTTTATAGTTTTATTATTATTTATTGAATTTTTGATTTTTTCCATTTTGTGCCTTGGTTTTAATTATTATATTTTTTTGCATCTTTTCCCCTTTATTTGGTGAGATTTTTGTAATTTTCTTTGCGTGTTGTTGTTGTTTTTTGCTGGGATTTCTGCTGTTTCTTTGTTTACAGCTAGTGTTCCTGCTCGTTTTCATCTTGTTTAAATTATGGAAATATCCTTTTTGTATTTGTTATCTGTACTTCTACCAAGACTAATGCATATTTTTAAATTTTCTGCCGCAACGCATTTTTATCTCATTCTCTGTCCTTTTTAATTGGCAATATTTATATATCTTTAAATTTAATATTCCCAAATTTTTAATGTAATTTTGTCCTATTTTTACCTATATTTATATGTTGCTGGATTACCTTCTATTTTTACCATGATCTGACGGGTGGAGTATCTCCGTTCTCACCGTATACGTCTGGTGGAGTGTACCTTGTTTCCACCGCTACCCTCCACACGTCTGTGGAGTGGTCTCCGTTCTCACCGCATCTCATATCGTCGGTGGAGTGTCTCCGTTTCCACCGCATTCTAGCTGTGAGTGTTCCTCCGCTCACCCCGTATCTATCGCCTGCTGGAATGTTCTCCGTGTCATTACCTCCGTATCTACCGCTGCTGGAGCTGCTTTCCCTCCTCACCGTATTCATGCGTCTGCTGGAGGTTCTGCGTTTTCCACCGTATCATACGTCTGCTGATTAATTCTCATTTTCACTCATATCTGTACGTCTGCTTGGATTGTTCTCCATCTCTCACCGTATCTATGTCGTCTGCTGGAGTTTGTCCCTCGTTTCCTCACCATGATCTATACGCCTGGATTAATCTACCATTTTCACCATATCTGTACGTCTGCTGGATTGTCTCCGTTCTCACCGTATCTATAAGCCCAGCTGGATTACTCTCCATTTCTCCGACCTATATCGTACGTCTGCCGGATTTGTCTCCCGTTCTCACTCGTATCTCTACGTCTGCTGATTGTTCTCCGTTCTCACCGTATATATACGTCTTGCATACTCCTATCTGTAACGTTCTCGATTGTTCACCAATGTTCGTACTCTGTGATCAAGTGCCAGTCTGTAGTGGTCTCTGTTCTCACCATATCAACTCACATGCTGGATTAATCTCCATTTTCACCATATCTGTACGTCTGCTGGATTGTTCTCCGTTCTCACCGTATCTATGTGTCGCTGAGTGGTTCCGTTCTCACTTATGGCATCTACGCCTGCTGGATTTTTCTCCTTCCGGAGAGTCAACCTGCACTCTAGAATCTTAAGTCAGCTCTTCAGGGTACTGAATGAATGAATGACACGTCCATTGGCCCGGAGATCACCCTGAAGAGAATAAAAGTGTAGTAAAATAAAATACAGGCTGTCTACTCTTTTCATGGTCCAATAGCTAATTTCAAAACCATTACATACAGTTCGAAAAATTGTTTATATGGCTTGAAGAGTTAGACTTTATGTTGTTTGGGTAAACAAATAGTGAAAACATTTCCTATGAATTTCATTATTTTAAGCCAATCAACGGACCCTCGGGCTAGAAACGCCATTATGTGGTGGATTTTCCTCGAGGCGGTCATTGAAATGAATTAAAACAGTTTAAAATAGTTCTACTCAAAACTTCGTAACTAGATCTCACTTTTAGTTTGCAGGAAGAGTGAAAATTTTTCTTTCTTTAAAAATAGCGATGCTCAAAAATAGTTTACAAATATGACCAATACAGGCGCGGACTGTATAAAATTTAGACTTCTAATTTTTTTTGTAATACATTGTAGACTCAAAGGACATATAAATGGTACATCCTAGAAGTATTTTTCCAACTGAAAGTATTTGCCTATCTCTTAGGGTTTGGAAATTAGGTATTGGGCAACAATTAGAGTGAGGTGCACTGTATATGGCGTTAGCCGTGTTGTCTTTTTTTTTTAAAACAGAGAGTTAACTCTTTCCCTAATTAGTTATTGGACCACAATTAAGTGGATGCACTGTATAGCAAGCGTGCTTCGTGTTGTCGTTTTTTTAAAACAAGAGACTCTTTCCCTATAGTTATTGGACCACAAGTTAGAGTGGATGCCTGTACTATAATGCGTGCTTCGTGTTGTCGTTTTTTTAAAACAAGAGAGTTGCACTCTTTCCCTAATTAGTTATTGGACCACAATTAGAGTGGATGCACTGTATAGCAAGCGTGCTTCGTGTTGTCGTTTTTTTAAAAAGAGAGTTGCACTCTTTCCCTAATTAGTTATTCGGCCACAATTAGAGTGGATGCACTGTATAGCAAGCATGCTTCGCGTTATTATTTTTTGAAAAAGAGAGTTGCACTCTTTCCAAAATAGATTTTAAAGCCTTTTATTGTAGTCTTCACGTATTGTTGAAAATAAAAAATATTTTTAATTAGGCGGGTTTTTAGATGGATGGCTTTATTCCAAATGTTGCGCTGAAAGTTGTACATGCCAAACGCCGAAAACTTCAAAATACCGATTGACAATTTCTTATCAGTTCCATTCCTAACTATAGATATTCCCTGTTTTAAAGTTCAATCGCTTATTTGGAACTCCCTTTTTAAGATTTGACTTTTGCCGAAACATTCGGACAATGCTCATGGACTATAAATACGCGAGACACGTGCTTTCACCACGTCCGCAAAAAAGTAGGCAGCAATTAAAATTATTATTAAAAATTAAAATTGCATAATATTTGAAAGTATTAGAAATAATTATAATTGTTCACTTTTAGACATTTATTAATAATTCATTAGTATAAAAATTTTTGGAAAAATATTATTCGCCCTCGCCCACAGAATTACTATTATAATATTTAATTATTATATTTTCGGAACTTTATTATCAGTTAATCAAATTATTTTAATTAAATTTGGATATATTTATTTCCCAGATAAACTAACAGATGGCGCCACGCACATGGAATCAAAATTTAATTAAAATAATTCGATTAACTGATAATAAAGTTCCGAAAATATTATACTAGAGTAATTCCGTCGGCGAGGGCGAATAATAAATCGAAAACACGCAAGTGTGCAAAATTTCAAAACTCCATAAAAAATTTATGGAACCCGGAAATCATAGTTTCCCAAATTCATTTGCAGATGGCGCCACGGAAATGGAATTAAAATTTAATTAAAGTAATTCGATTAACTGATAATAAAGTTCCGAAAATATTCTAATAGAGCAATTCCGTCGGCGAGGGCGAATCAATAAATCGAAAACACGCAAGTGTGCAAAATTACAAAACTCCATAAAAAAATTTATGGAACCAGGCAATCATAGTTTCCCAAATTCACTAATAGATGGCGCCACGCACATGGAATCAAAATTTAATTCAAATAATTCGATTAACTGATAATAAAGTTCCGAAAATATTATAATAGAGTACTATTATAATATTTTCGGAACTTTATTATCAGTTAATCAAATTATTTTAATTAAATTTGGATATATATATTTTCCCAGATACACTAACAGATGGCGCGACGCACATGGAATCAAAATTTATTTAAAATAATTCGATTAACTGATAATAAAGTTCCGAAAATATTATAATAGAGTAATTCCGTCGGCGAGGGCGAATAATAAATCGAAAACACGCAAGTGTGCAAAATTTCAAAACTAGCGTATTAGGAAATGAATGAGAAATCGATCTCAATCTTCCATTTATACGAACATGAAACAAGCGAAGTGAAATAAAAGGGTATAAAAAGTATCAAAATGAGTCCAAACATATTCTGTTTCCTTAACTGTCAAAATAAAGTAAGTAGAAATGACATATTCTTGGGTTTTTCAGAACAGGTCTTGAAGCAAATGAAAAATAAAAATACCCAATGGAATAAAAAGATGACAGCATTCAATTTTAGCTTCTTGAGCAAAGAGGACAGTAATGTGACTTAAAGAGAGTTTGCGAACTTACTTAGCTGTTTGGCAAAAATAGCTGAGCCCTTCTTCCCGCAAGTCCATTTTCAGCACTCCAGCTGCGTCATAAATCTTTCAGACGTCAAATAGTTTAAATGCTCGCACTGCTGTAATTGACAGAGAGGAAATGACAGATTCGAATGAGTGGAAGAATTACCGCCGACTTTACGGAAAACCGTGCGTTGCACGGAATCAATAAGACGTTTCAGTGTCGCGCTAAAGAGAAAAATTTATAAAAATATTGGAATGAAATAGCCATCCACGCAATTTGTATAGATTTTCCCTTCCGATTTGTATTGATTCTTCTAGAGAGTTGGTTGCATAAAATAACCCGAGTTTTACATTTCCAGATTCGATTTTTTCCGAAGTGAAACCCAAATGCACTCCAAAATCCAGAAACTATTTCATGGCTGCCACTTCCCGATATCAGAAGGAAAAACGAAATACTTTTTGGTTCATTTTTTCAGTAGAGGTATCAGAAAGTTTGGGGCAATACTTCGTGTTTCTTCTTGCCTTAAAAGCACTTCTAGAAGTGCTATTTGGAAGTTGTCTGCAACCATTCTGTTATATCAGTTATTTTACTTTAGCAGCATTTAAAAAATCCAGTTCGCTGTTTATCTCACACTTTTATTGAACTTGAATTTTCATGTTTGTAAAGATTGAATTTTGTAATCGACTTTTCTCTTACTTCTTGATCTGCTAAAGTTTTCAAATTTTGGTTTTAAAATTTTATAAACTTATTTATGAGTTAAGTGTTCAAGTTAATTAAATTGTGATTTGATACGAGGGGTGCCATCTGGTTGTCAATTTCAGAAGAAATTTATTTTAGGATTCCATTATATATACAAAAGTGAAATAAAAAATTATAGACTGAAAAGCATAAAAAAATACTTTATAGCTAACTAATAAAAGTTTGCTTTCAAAAGTTGTTTTTAGTGAATTCAGTAATTTTTGAGAACACGAATTGTCCCTTACACTTTTTTAAAGACTGGATCATACTTTTTCTGCAGCTGAACTAATATAAAATAATTAAATAACTAAGTCGTTTGAGTTTTCGAATTTTGCAAGCTTCTGTATCTTTCGATGACAATACAGAATTTTAATATTATATCAATCAATTCATTTAATTAAATTTCGATTCTATATATGTAGCGCTACCTTGTAGTGAATTTGATAAAAAAAATAATTTACTTCAAGTTTTCATAATATTTATAAAAAAATGATGGATTCTGTCTTTTCAAACAGCCGTTGATGTTAAAGGTGTAAGACTACTTTACTCGCGTGACTCTTTTGTTTCTCGAAGTGTCTCGTAAGTCTTTAAGTAAGTTTTTTTTAACTTCTGTTGTTACCCTTTATCTCTAAAATAAGACATTAGTTATGATTTTAACATATGTAGTTACCGAGATACAGGGATCTCCCATACAACGTTTTTTGTGGCGTTTTGGTGTGTGAATCAATGTCCTTCCTTAGACCCCAATGGGAGGAACGTAGTCCTACATTAAAAGGGATTAAAATTTATAGACAAAAAAGTAGATTTTAAGAAATCTAGCTTTTCATAAGCTAATAAATGTGTTTTTAAAATCTGTTTTATTGCATTTTATTTCATCATTTTTAAATAAATTCTTGTGTTCGGTGAAGGATCCAGGGAGTCTTCAAAAATTTGGGAGCAAAAAAGAAAGGTCTGTAGAATTTTCTTCTCGTAGAATTTCTACAGACATTTCTGAAGAAATAGAACCGCAGAATTTTCTTCTTGAAGAATTGCTACAGACATTTCTGTAGAAATAGAACACTAGATATTTCTTGTCGTAGAATTGCTACAGATGTTTCTGTAGAAATTGAACAGTAGAATTTTCTGTCTTAGAATTTCTACAGACGTTTCTGTAGAAATAGAACCGTAGAATTTTCAATCGGGAGAAGCATTTGAGAATCAGACAAGCGGGTGGTCAGAGAAAAACCGGAGACCAGTTATTATTTCTGCGACTTATATAATTCCACACTATATTTCATTATTGATATAAAACAAAATCTAAACTTCTCTGTTTCATCCCCTGATTCTGCGTTTTAAAAGGTTGTTTAAATATTTCTTCCCAGCCCATCAGGATTTCGGAAACAATATAAAAATAAAAGATTCGAATTTTAAACTTTTCCACAATAATTCTTAATCTTGTTAATATGGAGAAACTTACAAATGTTCTAAATTATTTGTATGGTTCTGTAAAATTCACTTGTTTTTAATGCGTTACTATAACAACAGAGTGTCGGTCTTCGCATTTCATGTATGTGTAATGAGTTGTATACCACACCTTTAACCGTAACCATAACCCAAGTCACTCCAGTCCTGATAAGGCACCCAGTGTCAATTGAAGAACGGACACCACGACAGGTCGGATACTGAGGTTAGAATACTAATATCTATACCTGCAGAAGCAACCCCCTGAATGAGGTACCTTCCGTCATCAGAGTGGGGTAACTCGAACCTACAACTTTACTTTACCTACCTGGGAAGCTAAGAAGACGATTACTTACCCGCGACTTCTCATTCACGTACTCGTGGTGACTCCGGTTGGGGATGACTTACCTAGAAGACATTTTTTTGTTACTATAAAAATGAATATAGAAAGAATATTGGTTACAATAAAGAAGAAAACAATATATAAAGATTCTCGATTTAATTTTTTTATGAAGTCGGTAACATGCTAGAGTCTTGAACTGAAATAAATAAATATTAATATTTTTAATTTGAATGCTTTAAGAGAATGCCCTTTTCTATCGCTCTGGGAGGTCACTGACCTTCCTCGAAGAGATAGGCTGCTTTTTTCCGTAGAAGTTAAAGCAATTTGATTCCGTAATACTCGAAAAGTGTATTAACTTTAATAAAACAAAATTTTCAGTAGAATTCCCTTATTTTGCTTCTCGTCAGTTTTTTGTTTTCTTTTTCTCTACAAGCAGTAAAAAAAAAAAAAAATCATCGTTGTCGAGAACAACGATCGGCAGAAGGGTTGACTCTCTCTCGCACAAATCCATCTGTTCATGAAATAGGATCCCTACGGATTTAATTCATATCAATATGATACACCGTGTTGATTTTTCTTTTTGAATCTACTGATCATTTTGTGAGCTTAGTTTATTTTAGTTTAGTTATATGAACGTCAGTTTCTGAAGCAATATGAGGGCTACTTTGAGGTGGACCTCGCCATTTTGAACCGCAATTAGGTGACAAGGACGATTCCTGAGCTTAATCTGCGAAACATAGTTTTTTGTTATAGACAATATATAAAGGTTCTGGGTGTAAATTTTTTCTCATGAAATCGGTAACACCCTAGAATCCTGAAATCAATAAATAAGTACCGGTGTTTTTAAATTAAATATATTTAAAAAATGCCTTTTTCCATCACTTTAGCCACTTCGGGACGTTGCAGACCTTCCTCGAAGAGACAGGATCCTTTTATTTTCTTAAGCAATTTGATTCCATGACTTAGATTTGAAAAAATAAACTTTTCAGTTGAATTTCCTTATTGAGCAGAGAGGATTAAATGGAGCGAAACTTAAAACTTTGTAAAAATTTAGTCACAACTGGAATAGCTTTAGCCTAATAACTTTACTTACTGTAGGGGACTGAAATAAAAATTTCATTGGATATTTTTATTACCATATAAATATTGTTGCAAAAGTCTTTCTATGGGTGTATGGTGTAAACGTCTAACACGCAGGATAATGGAGAATGAAGGTTTATTCACAAATATGCAGGAAAACACGTAGCACAGGTACAGGAAACAATAGTTCTTGCACAGATTACCAATGTGAACAGACAACAATTCACAGGTAATAACAGTTCAGCTCTTTGATATTTAGCAATACAAACAGTCAGCAAATAACTAGCAACGACAATAATTGCACTTTCAATAGCGCTCAGCTCACCAGCTTCCTAGCTCGCACTGCGGACGAAACTCTAAAGTCGTTCCCAATGGATCGACACTATTCCCTGTGATCCAAACGCGGTCTTTATATATACTCTCTCCGACAGGCCGTAACGTCACACGGAGTTTTTTCGTATATTCAAGCGTATTCCCGTTCCTAATAGAGATAACGAGAAAAGGGTCGCATTTTCTGGAATCATCTATTTGTCGCCAAGTTTGCCAAATTTGTCGCCAAAATGGTCGCCAAGGTCAGGGATCCCGGAACAGCCGCTGCCCGTTATTCCATACTTACCCCTGTAAAAGTCCCTCCCCAAATATAAGACTAGCGGGGAAGGAAAGCGACATTACATCTTTGCAACAATATATCACGCACACACTCAACCAACCACTTTTCTCCCTTATCATCTATTCTTCCTTTCATTCCTAGTATTTAAATTAGTAATTCCCTTATTTTGCTTCTTGCCAGTTTTTTTTTTTACTTTGTAGTGGCTGAATTATAGCTCAAGCAGCATTTAACATTTGTTTGTGAATATATTTTCTTTTTATTTATAACATTTATTTATTTATGTGGGTGTTGGGATGGCCGACTAAGCACAACTTCTTTCCTTAAAAATATTTAATGATGATTTAGAATAACAGTTAGATGACCAATAAAGATGAAATAATTAACTATTTACAGAACACAAGAACACAGTCAACACAACGAAGTTATAATTGCAGGGTTACACATTTTCTCTTCGTTTTAATCGTCTTTTGGAGTAAGCGTCATTTTTCAACATCGCGTTTCGATGTCAGAGCGTCTACTGACGAGTTCTTGTCGGATCCGCTAGAGGAATGAAGGGATCTGCCGTTAGTCTGGCACCACATTTATTATCATATTTACTTTTGTTCATCATATTATATTTTTGAAGGAACAGTAGAAAAAGTAGCTCTTTGAATTTTGTTGATTTTTCCGTTATAGATAGATTTTTCTCGAAGAGAAAGGAATAAAATTTTCAAATGGAGTATTCGCATTTTTATTATTTGATATGTCAAACAAGTTAATGCTGCTTCTTTCATGTTTAAATAAGTAGAAGCCAACGAGAAAAGAATGTGGAGGCCTTTCTTATGAGGGTGGCATTTTTTTTTTCTCTTGACCGAATCAGATCGGCGGTTTTTCTAGTCCATCTCCTGATGGCAATTTTGCTTAATTTTTAAGCAGACTGAAACGAATTTTGGAGTGAATATTTTTTGAAATAGGGGATAACAGCCTTTGTCGCTAAAAACTCCTAAACTTCGTATCTCTCGAAGATACAATTCAAGTCAAGCCAACAACTTTTTTTGCTACTCTAACAACGATGAGATTTGACTCTCTTTCGCACACACATCCATCAGTTCATTAAAAAGGATTCGATTGGAATTAACTCATATTATGGGAACCAACTGCTAATTTTGTGAGAGAAAAAACGTAAAACGACGTGCAGTTATGTGTCACGTGACATGCGCCTTTGCGTTCGTCATGTCACGCATAATTATGCTCATTCCACATTTCTTTATTATCGATTTTTTTGTCCTATTCTTTGAACTTTTTCTACTATTCATTTTTGTACTTTCTTTTCTGCATTTATTTACCCTTCTTTTTTACTAGCCATATTGTATTTACTATTGACTATTGATTAGTCTAATGCTCTATTCTCAAGATATTCTTGATGGGGATGGCGGTTATACAGGTTTGTGACGTAAGACTACGTTCCTCCCATTGGGGTCTCAGGAAGGAATTTGATTCGCACGCCAAAACGCCACAAAAAACGTTGTATGGGGCATCCTCTATGTCTCGGTAACTACATATGTTAAAAACATAACTAATGTCTTATTTTAGAGATAAAGGGAAACAACAGAAGTTACAAAAAAATTGAAAATCGGAAAAGAGTCACGCGAGTCAAGTAGTCCTACGCCTTTAACATCAGCAGCTGTTTGAAAAAGACAGCCTCCTGTCATTTTTTTTTCCACCTCCGGTTTAACCTTGCGGTTATAACTGCTCAAAATAACCGGTTTTTGAAATAAGCGGATTTTTTTAAATAAAAAAACAAAGGCCGTTTGTAGACAAAATATTTTATTAATACTGTTTGTACAAGACATCATTCCAATTTTTGAAATTCGAATCCCCTTAGGACAGTGGTTTCTCCTGGTCAGGCGAAGATGCATCCTCTCTGGATATTTACCACATGGCAATAAAAGAGCTAATTTACATGCAAGTGTGTTCGTTATGCACGTCCAGAGTATTAAACATATCTGGAGCAAATTTAGCACACTGATGGATTAGCACAAGTGAGAGCTAACGCTGTAAAAATTATTTTATTTTTTAAATTATCTATTTATTTATTTAATGCTTAGTGGTAAACCTGGACTATTTGCAAATTTTTCCAAATTTTCTGCATATATTCTCAACAGAGAACCATAATTTTTATATATTTGAAAAGTCCAGAATATTCCTGCTCTTATAAGAGTAATTTGTAGCTGCTGGGTAACATTTCTGATTTTAAAAGTTTTTTTTTTTATGTTTTCGGAAACTTCTTTCTTCTGCAAACCTCTCTCTTCGAAATTTTCTTTCAAATATTATGCTTCCGTGTTTTAATTTATTAGTTCTTGAATTTTCTCTCTTTTCCGTCTTTTGATGTTTCATTTTGCGCCGTATATTTTTGTCAACATTTTTTTCGTTCTAAAGATTTTTAAGTTCATAGTTTTCATTAGATCAAATGATACAAAAGAGATTTACGTTTGTTAGGGAAAAGATAGTGACAATATTTGTAGAAAAAAGAAATGGATGAGGGCATATGAAAAATTCGGATGCCGAGAAAATTCGAGTATATATATTTCTAGTACGAATAAAGTGAGAAAAGTGCCATTCCAATGTAGTTTGAGAGGAGTATGCTTCGAATTTCGCAATTCCGCCGGCATAAAATGACGTGTGGAGAAGTATAATCCGCGGCATTTTTCGTTTCGAAATTGTGATATTCGGAATCAATGGCGACATGGAATCTGAGGCCACACATAAAGTTTGTCCGAAGCTGTCAAAGCAGGAGTCGAAGCTAACCTTTATTTCAGTGGAAAAAGATGCGAAAGGAGGACGATTTTACGTGAAAAAAGGGAAATATTTTCTACTTTGGTGGCTTTTGTCTGAGGCGTACAGACGAAAATGAGATTTCTGAGTTAACAGATGGCGACTCTTCTCACTTGTCGAAGGGTTCGTCTCTGACTTCAGAAAATACACGTCGTAAGTTCTAATGATCACTATTTGAAATGACAGCAATCTCTCAATCAGTGGCGGAGTGGGTCTGAAAATAGTGGTTGCCAGGAGTCAGTGAGGGCCCACACATATCTATAATCGTAACATTAATTCATATATATATTAAATTATATGTATTTAACTTTTTATATTTAATTATATTAATTTAAATCTATAATATTTAATAATTATATATTTAATTTAATTTTTTATTATATATTTCATTTTTCCGCGTCTTTAAAATAAATTCCTTTTAACACCCTTTAATTTTCTACGTTTAAAATAATGAAACTATGTTTAAAGTTATTTGATTTTAAATTCCGTAAGTTAAATATTATATAAGAAACACGGACCTTGGGTACAGGGCTATTTTATTTATTTGCTTTAGAAAAGCTTACTATAGAGAAAGAGTTCTTTTTTCTCTCCCACATTTCCTGGGGGCCCAAATTGTCTTCTGTTTAAGGGCCACTTGCCATCGGGCAAGCTGGCTACCTCGCCAGGCCGCCAGCATAAAAACCAATCCCACTATAGATGCCTATGGGGAGTGTTTTCGATGCCAATATTTGGCGATATTTCGCTTTTTTGATGAGAAATGCTTTGTAAAATCTTTCTGTTTCGACGACGACCGAGAGATGCAATCTGTTATAAGAATGTAAACATTTCTACTTTGTAGTTTTTTTGTGTGTCTGTGTGTGACTTAAAGTAGAATGAATTCCTTCTTGAGTGTCTTAAAGTTGAAAATAATTTGTTATTAGTTGTTAATTGTAAATAAAGATGGAAGGTTTTCAAAATACGATGAAGAAAAATCTCAGTTTCGCGCCAAAGTAAACGCGGAAACGCTAGCAGGCACAATGATCAACTTGGCGTGGTAAAAGACATTCCCATAGGCGCCTATAGTGGGATTGGTTTTCATGCAGTCCGCCACTGCTCTCAGTCATTCCGCAGTTATTATACCGGAAGATTGCGGGATGAACGAAAGAGCCGGATAGGTGTTGGTTTTTTACACAAAATATTACCAAAATGTGCTGAAAATTATGCTATATGTAATTAATACTACTAGTTCTACGAACAGTAGACCTCGCTTACTATCTTCTAAATAAAAATAATCTAAGATTCTCTCTTTATCGCACCTTTTAAGCTCAATCTTAGCAAATGTTCATTTTCAAGACAGCATTGTTTTTAGGGACACCGGACATCATAATTTGACTCTCAAGGAGATGCACTGGTGTACAAAAAGTAGCACAATTGTTATGGTACGACACGGAGGTTAATATGCATAAAATAGTTCGCAATCTGTTGAATAATCAAAACATCTCTAGCTCTTTTACTTCGCTTATCTTTAGGCGGCATACCCAAATATTTTGAAAAAGATGGCGCCAAAAAATTATAGAGAAAAATTGAATCCTTAAATTAGTTATTTAAAAAATCGTGAAAATTTCACTCTTAAATAGGCATCAAATTAAAATATTTTTTCCAACTCACTTCGTTCGAACTAAGAAGATGGAACTCAAAATAACTTGGAGATAAATATTAAAATTTAGCAAAATATATACACATAAGCGAAAAGTTACGTTGCTATGGAGATCAGACGATTTATAAGGCAGGCGAATTATCTTGGCGAGAAGCGTTTGACAATTCCATTTAGGCTTAACAATTACAAGCGAATTTCGAAAGTTTTTTAAATTGGTTACTGCGCCATATACGTTAAAGAGAAATGGTATAGATGGTAAATGAGTTTGGATATAAATTTAGAACTAAAAGATAGCAAAATATTATAAAAATAGATTACATTTATTTAGCGAAAAGCGTATAATGATACACAAAGATACATAGCCATAAGCGAACTGTGTTTATTTACTACTCTGATGTCATAATCTTAATGGTTGGTTTCCAGTAAATCTTTTATTACCAATAATTATATATAATTAAAATAATTATTTTATTGCTGAATTAAAATAAATAGAAATCAAACATATACACCGTTTTCTATTGCTTCAAAAAACATTTCTGCCAAATTTGAAGGAAATTGAACAACGCATTGGGCCGTAATCGCGTAACAAACATACAGACAGACAAGTGCAAAATGCTGAATTTAAAACGTAGACCTCGCTCGGTCGTTTATAAAATCTAAGCGTCAGCGTGATTTTTAAGTGTCACAAGGTAACTGGCATCCGCATGCAGCGTCTTGTTTTCCCCAGTGGTGTAGCGAAGGTCATTGGCGCCCGGGTCAAAATGTGTGTGTCTTGGCCGATGTGCGACCAAATAATTGCAAGGCTTAGGTTGACCTATGTATTTTATTCCATAGCTTTAATTTAGAGAACAATTCTTGCATAGCAATCTTGGTTAATTATTTATATACAAGTTTTCGATCAGTGATTTCACAGTTCTAGGACGTTAAAGTTCAATGGAGTCGTAGTCCACAAAAGTAGCAAGTCAATGCCGGATGGATAGCTTCCACCTTTCAGCGTGATAACCTATACACGAGACTACAAGGAGTGCTCGCAATTTGATGAGCTGAGAGTTCGGAAAATTGCCGAATCTCGGTGTTGCTGCCAAAGTCCGAATTAATTCGGGACCTTAAATCCGATCTGATCACACGGCTCTTTTTCGGCGCTCCGGAGTCTGAAACCAAGTTCGTGCCTACTAAATCGGTTCTTCACCATCCTCTTCGTTCTCCATTCAACATTCTGTTTTATCCCCTACCTCAATGGGTGGAGCTCCGCCTTCCTTTCACTCTACTGGATAATCGTACTCCCGGGCGTCCAACTACTAACCTTCCATGTTCCTAGTGGTCAAATCCGACTCTGGGGAGGGTTCTTGGGTTTTACCACCATAGGAGCTATACAGGTGTGACATAAAAGAATACCGCTACTCTCCTCAAAGCCGACCCCCAAATGCGCTCTCTGACAGATATCGATTCCTCAGCATTGTGGTCGCTTTCTGCGTGAAGCTATTAGTCTCGCGAACGTCTCTTTAATGACCACCAGGTGCAGCTGTCCTGCGGTCTGCTGCTGACATGAAAGGAACTGGACTCTTTTCTCGTGGGAACTGAGCTTGCGGTAAGCGAAAACATCACACCGTCATTATCAATAGCTTAGCATGTTTAAACGGCACCCGGGACATGGTATTTTTCGACTCCTCATCATATTTGACTTTGAAAGGGACATAAAAGCATTCAAGATTTGTGAACATGACCAGGGGCGTAGCGAGTAGTATCATTATATGATTTCTTTACCTAGGTCGTCATCTAGCAAGCCTAGCAAGCGTAAATGATGTCCGGGACACTGTTTATTTTCACCCCTTCATCATGTTTTGCTTTAAAAATAATTTTAACTCAGTAATGTTTCGACTCCATGGCACCCCCTAAATCTGGCGCCCAGGGCAATAATACCCCCTTTCCTCTCTATCGCTACGGCACAGGTTTCCCTATTAATCCTTTGGTTCTTAAAGACCCTTGCAATTCAGCATACTGGAACGCCCGTGTTCCTCTTTCAAAAATGAGATAATTTCTCACGACTTCCGAAAAACTGTAATGACAGTTTGCGTTCTGAGTGGGTTGATATACAGAAAAAGTCTCTGCTTAGCTGATGGCTACTGGCGGGTTTATTACAAGAAAATGGGTTAGGATGAAATGAGAGTTCTATTAAAATCTCCGTCTCCGTAACCCATCTGGGTGAGCCAATCTGACGAAAAACGCACGCGCTTTGGATATTCAATAAATCATAGTTAACTAAAGGGGGTGAAAATTTCTCAGGCATATTTGGGCGTTCCTGACACAAGTCATGCTTTGTTTGGATGGATATTTGGAGCCTGTCAGTATTGAAAGAGTTAACACTCCCCAACAAAAAACCTTTATGAAAATACGATGCTGCTGGAGGGTCCAAATTGCCTATGTGCCGGATTATGGAGAGACCGTTGTCGGAGAGCGTCCGGTAAACATATATGCACAGAATGTGGGCAGTTTTTACTTTCTCGTATACAAAGTATAGAAAGGGAAACGATTGTAATCGTCAAAACTATTGACCTCGGAATTTCGTCGAGTCTCTCCATTTCAGGCCTCCACGAATCGGAAAGAAACATCTCTCTATATATAAAAGGCTAACATATCTGACACAGAAAAAAGGTTAATTTCTCTTCTGCCGATGGAAAACAAAAGTG